>APFE030042344.1:16671-29689 GCA_000404065.3 Pinus taeda | reverse complement strand
TAATATATATATATATATATATAAGCCTGAAAACCAATCACTGATTGGAAGTCTTATACAGAAAATACAGGGCGAAAATCAGGAACTTCTGACGCACTATATTTTCCAAACAAAAAAAAAATCTCTCTCTCTTTCTCATTTTCATTCCACTCCACTTCATTTTCATTCCACTCCACTTCATTTCATTCCACTCCATTTCATTCATTTCATTTCATTCCTCCAATAAAAGTTTTTATGACCATTTTCATTCATTCAGTCATCAATCCATCCATCTCCATTCAGTCATATGATTGTTGAGCCAGTTTCTGCAGCTGAATCCAGTTTCCGCAGCTGCAAACTGATTCCACAGCTAGTTGTGTTTTCGCAACTAGCACCCTGTCATTCAACATTGGCAGTTAGATAATAGGCAAAAATAATAAAAATCAAATGCAGGTATGACCGAGTGTATATTATGAAGTTATGGGACACCTAAAGGCATCAACAAGAAGAAGCTGATCAAAGGTTAATGGACAACAAGTGGCAAAAATTCCAAGGTATGAGTAGAAATTTATTTCGAATAGCATTCAAAGCACATTTTTACATAGTTATGAAATCACAAGCTCCACTATATGCAATGATTGGCGTGATAGCCTCCATAACCATTCCAAGACCTATGATTCCTCCACGAACCATGCATTTATTTTTCCAACGGCCTCATGATTAACCCTCGGATTTAACTTGTGTTTGGCTTCACTTTCACACTCCACCTATAATCATGCGACGTGGTTGATTTGATTACGGCTCTTCTCCACCGCATAAATTCCGCAGCCATTTCATAAACGTGTTTACGTCTACTCCGCAACCATCCAGTTTAAAAATTCTGCCGGGTTCACTTCACTCCCCTACTATTTTATTGAAGCCATGGTTACATTTCCACCTTGTTCACCTAAGCCTCCGCTCCATTCCGTGAATTTACTTCTGCTACCTGTCCTCTATTTTCCGCTCACAATCACTAGTTTTCTCCATAAACCATGTTCACTCCCGCTAATCCAGCTATCTCACCTCCACTAAACCCTTCTCACACAGACGAATTTTAAGAACAGAAGGAAAGAATGGGTCTGTTGTTGAGGGCAAAACCGGAAGGGGCCAAGTTTATAGAGGGGTACCCCCAAGTGAAAAACATACTGAAGAAAGCACGGTGGCTACAATTTATTCAAAAATTCAAGGGCTACAATAAGGAGATTACAAAAGATTTTGCGAGGTCTTTTAACAGCCTAGAGGTGGAAATTGGGGACCTCAAGTTTACTGTCACCGAGGCATCCATAGCAGCCGCTACAGAACTCCCTCAGGAAGGAGAACGTTGGTTCAACAACAAGAGCTTTGACGATAAGGCTTGGAGGGTTATCCTACGCAATCTAGGTATGGATGTAACTATATTCAAATGAGGAATTATTGTCCATGCTTTAGAAGAGAAGTGGGCCAGTTTATTGTTGATTATTCAAAGTTCATTACGTGTGAAGGTCGTTTTGGATCAATGTATATGTATCATACCCGGCTACTGATGAACTTTTTAGAAAACCAAACCCTCAATCTGCCTTACTTTTTATTACTGAACTTGAAAAAGATGTGCACAATCATCCAAAAGAATATAGAGGACATAGAACCCCACCTGTATCATCATGGGCTTGTGAAAATTTTAATTGAAGACCAATTGAAGAAAAAGAAGGATACCTAGGAACGGTTTTTGGTGAGAAACTACTTTCAAGATCCACCTGAAATACTTGAGAGCATTACAGCAAGGAAGAGTAGGAAAAAGGAAACTAATGTGAGAATTCAAGACACTCCTAGAGAAATTAATCAAGAAGATAAGCTGCCTGAAAAAAAAAGGAGGAAAGAACCAAGGATAAAAAGCAAAGAGAATTGAAAGGGAAAAGAAACATAGAGGATGTCTACCAATCACCAAAACCTTCCTTAGAAGAGGACCACCAAACACTGTCTGAAAGGTTAACTCACCTTCAAGGACAATCATCTGCTGCCAGGAAGAAAGAAAAAGAAAAACAAAGTATGGAGGAAGAGGGCACTAGCCCACAGCATTTAAGGAGAAGCACCAGGCTTAGAGGAAAGTGGAAGAAAGCATAAACAAAAGGGACCCATTTTATTGACTTAGGAGGGGGAACACTAGAACAACCTCCAGCTAACCGTAGCCCACCTCATTCTCAGCCAAATATTGAAACCATTCCTCCAGATGTTGACATAAGTCCTTCTCAGCCAGACTTTGAAATCAGTCCTCCTCAACAGGACTTTGGGGTCAGCCCAAGGAAAACTTCACCCAAGATAGACCTGAATCAGCAAGAGATGTATGATTATATAGAATCCTTGGAAAAGACAACCACAAGTCCAAGCACAAGTACTTACTTTCGTTGACTCTGCTTAACCCTACTACTTGTTTCCTCCTCCTGGACTTCTAAAAAATGAATTCTAACTAATAAATCTTCCCAATTATCTCCCTTAGCTTCCTAATGTCCCTCTATAAGGATTTTGATGAGTTTTTTATGATAGAGGGAATTATCAATGGACCTATACTCTCTCTGTATACTAGATGCCATTTTTTTAAGACTTTGGAGCAAGAACTAAGGAAAATTGATTTCATTTCCGTCGATAAAATGCATAAAGAGTCGAGCATCGTAGAAAAACATAGTTCCAAATCTACCTTCACAAGTTACAAACTTTTGAATAACCAATAATAGATTTCTCCATTTCCCTTTTAATGCAGTGACTAGAATTCCCTTTTTAAAGATGGATATATCCATACATGGTTCTCTAATGAAATGTATCCAGTCATTCTCCTTTATTTTTCTATTTTTGAACCAACTTTCTTCATTTCTAGGTAATCACATAGCTTCTGCCACAATGGAATCTGTTAGGATAAGCTTGATGTCTCCAATTTCTACTTTGACCCTATCAAAAGCTCGAGAAAAAGATTTGGTAACCTTTGTCTCATGCCCGTCAAATTTTTCAAAGAACTGAAGCCACTCTACTTGCTGCAATTGGTCTCTAACCCTCGAGTATGCCTGAAGAAACTTCATTTTGTTTGGTTCTGAGTGAAAAATCATTCCCATGGTTAGAAGAAGTTTTGGTCTTTGATTGTTTCCTTTCGATATGGATGGTGGTAGTTAGAGAAAAGGAATAAGAAAAGTGTGGCCCCTAGGGTGTCAGAAGTTCAGTTGCTAACTACAGTCGCTCGATGTAGGCTCTAGAGAGCAGCTGGAAGCTTCCCAGTTGCATGCATGACTCCTCCTCCATGCGACCGGAACCTAAATGATGGAATTTCAATTGTCCAAAGATTTCGCTCAGTGACTACATCGTTTGGCAGTTGACTGTAGACAGTGACAGTTCATTACGTGCTTCAAAAATTTGATTTTAAGTATAAGCATTGTTAGGTTCATTTCATGAATGTCGTAGTTTTTTTTTATGGATAATTTCATAGATTAATATATGGATCATTTTACTCTCTCTTTTTTTAATCGCTTGATGACAATCTAATAAAAAAAAGAATTTGAAAGGGTTTTCCCCATAGTAGGGTTTGTCGTGGTCTCCGACCAATCTTCGTGTCTCTATGTGTGAATGATTTTCTTCTATTATTCCCTTATGTTTCACTGCATTGATGATGATGATATTGTTCTTTCTACATAGTTTCATATGTTGATGAATAATGATGTAAATCTGAATAATGGTATGATTCTATGGGGTGAATGTAATGTGTTAATGAAGAAATGCAATTATCAAAGCAAAGAACAATATAGCCCTGAGAAAAATTAACACCCTTTCCATGGTTTTCATAAGTCTTGATTTTAGATTTTGAAATGATATTTTGTTTTTCAAGAAGTTGTAATCTAATCAATGTTATTGCAAGCATAACACATTCACGATAAAAACAAGAATTCAAGAATGGAACTTAGGACCTCTATCAAGCGACGTTCAATAAAAGGATAACATTGCTTTCAATGTGAGCTAAATGAAATTTATATTGAATCACATTAACAACAATATATGAACAACTTCACACTTAGGAGGAAATGAATTTGTTGTAACAACCACGGGTTAAAAGTTCATGTAATAAAAGTTAATAAAGGCATAATAAGACCAAGTTCATGGGACACTTATTCTAAGGTCAATATTGGGAAACCTATCCTAGTGGGCATCACTTATTGTGTTTATGTCTAAGGGAAATTGACAAAGGCAGTGACAAATTATTTGAAAAGGAAAAGAGACATTAATTGGCATTTATTTATGAAAATAAAGGAAAATAGGAGAAAAGGAAGGTGAAGGATCATAGGTTGCATGTGAGGAGGAATGAAGGAAAATGATGGAAAATGAAGAAATTAGAGGCATGAATAATAAAAATACATCAGAGCATCAGTTGGTAGCCTTTTCTCTGTTCAATTTTGGAATTAGTTTTCAAAGAGGAGTAGAGCACCGAGAGGAGAAGGAAAGAAAGCAAGCAAAGGAAAGTAAGGATCAAGTAGGGAAAAGTTGGATCAAACAACTTCAGTAGGAATACTTGGATGTATGAATTCCTAGCTAGTTTTGACATGCACGGTATGTGCATGTTAGTATTTGGTTATTTTTTTATCATTGGCATGGATTTTGTCGGGTTTAGACATCGCATTTAATCCTAACCTCGCCATTTTTCGTAAAAATGGTGTGACGGGACTTTTCTCAATTTGAGCTTTGGATTGCCAAAAGATTTTGGATCTGGGTGAGGTGGTCTAAATAGAATTCCCAAAGGCCTAGGAATTCCTTAACCAATAATGGTGGGATACACGATAAAGCATGAGGGTGGAGACGAGAAAATTTCTCAAGGTATTGGAAAAAAAAAAATTGAGGCATCCAAGCTCGATTTAGTTTTGTGATCTCGACACCAGTTTAGGTGAGGTCACTGTATGGTGAGGGTGGAGGTGGTTTAACCTCTGGATTCCCTTGGTTGTTTATGGATTGGTTTATCCCATGAGATTCCACATTCATGATTGGAATATGGCACGGGGGTGATTGGATGAAATAAAGATTTGGTTCAGCCAATCTATGGTCAGGTGGTACGTGGAAGTCCCGAACATGGTTGGCTTTTGCCTATGTTTAAAAAGAGCTAAGTTTCTCTTTATTTTGATGAGTAAATGTACTTGTTATTATGTGGCTTTAATGGTTGCTCTCTAATTGTTATTTATCTAGTTATATGCTAGTTATAATAATGGTTATTTGACAGTTCTTCGTCATGATTATTTCCATGTTTTTATTTGTAACTTAATGAATAATGAATGCAAGACCTAATTGATGTTATGAGAGCTAATGTGAGAAGGAAATGATCCTTCTTGTTAAACCCCATATAAGTTTTCATCTCCTTATGTTCAAACTTTCATTCATGACCTGTAGGTTGCAGGTTTACCAAGTGTTTGATAGAATATCAGTCACGGTTGGGGAAGGTCAGGTCAAGTCCTGGTTTCAATTTTATTTTACAAGCATTGTTTCTATGCCTTTTGTGAGTTCTGGAAGTTTCATAGAGTTCTGGGTAGAGAATAGGTCCTAGCCCTGGAAAATAGCCTTAAATCTCGTAGTCGGTGGCATAGCTGGTAGAAAAAGGCTACAGTCGCACTCAGGCAGGCTCATGAGAGCGACTAGTGACTCTCAGTCGCTTGGAGGGCTTGGAAAGGGATCCATTGGGGCTCTAGGTCAGTGAAAAGAGAGTCATCTTAGGGGTTGGGTTGCTCCTGGCGGTTCTATAGAACCTGAGGGAAGTTAGTAAGGTCTCAAGTTGTTGACTCCATTTCCTTAAGGTCATATAGGAAGTTGATTCTTATCATAGTGACCCTAAGCTCATGCTTACCCTGGGCGAGCCAATGAAAGTGGGTAAATGTGGGAGGAGGTAGTTACAGGGTGGTATCATAGCATGGTTCAGATACTTGGACTAGATGGGCTAGATGCATGTTGTTATGCATGCATTGTCATGGTTAAGGTTTCATGCATGATGTTATTGTATGAAGGTTATTTCATTATGATGTTATTATTATGTTGTGATGTTGATGTGTTGGTTGAGATAGAGCAGGAGTTGTAGATCATCAAAGTAAGGTTGTAGCACTAGACTACAAAGTAAGGGTATATTTTCATACAAGTTTGTATGTTGGGCATGTAGGTATGTTGGTTAATGATTGTTATGAGCATTAGGTTTACGTACATGTCTGTAAGTATTTGGCTGTTGCAATTACATGTATGATAGATGTTAGTTAATTAGTGTGATCATATGTACTTGTGTCAGTTACTCATGAAGGATAGTAACTTGTTGTTATATGCATTGTTGTAGTATGAATGATGGTTATGGTCATTGTAATTAGGATATTGATGTTATACGTATCATGTTAATTTGGATTGGCCTATGCATATGGTTAGGGTTATGACATTCAGGTATGAGTTGATATGCTTGTGATATTGTGTCATAATAATGTAGACTGACTATGCATATGTGATTGTTATGCATGAATGACAATTGTTTATGAGTTTATGAGATGAACATGTTAGCTAGTTACTGTTGTGGATATCATGACCTTAAATATGTTTGATTTGATATGTTGTGAAGTTATATCGTGCTAATCTAGATTGATTGTGCAAATAAGATAGCCTCCCCTGAGATACATTAAGCTATGAGTTTGCTTATGTCATCTACTTAATGCTTGAATGTTTGATTATGTTGTCTATTTGGTGTTTGAGTGTTTGGTGTCTATTATCTAGTCTATATGTTGTTTGAATGTTTGAATAGTTTCATGATATAGTTTGTATCTATAAGATTGCATGAAGGAATGATCTTGTTTTAAGATGGTTGCAATAACACATATGTGTTGAAAAAAACACATATGTATTTGAGTATATGTAGGTGATAGTTGTAGCATTATGTCTTATGATTGTGAATTGATTATGATATGTTTGTTAGTCTTGGTAAAGGTTGATTTCAAATTTATAGATATGTTGTCTTGATCTTTGGAACATGTGGCTGACATGCGTGTTTAGTTACAAGGCAACGTGATTGGCACAACAAGGTAAGATAACTGGTATGTTGTTATATTTGTTTATACACTCACATTTATATGTTTATGGCAGTATGATACAAGGAATAACATGGCAAAGATATTTCCATGAATCTTAAAGAAGGCTCATGTTGATCTTCCCTTGGGAGCATGGGGAACCCATGGGGATTGAGTCATCGTGTTTGTTGCTACTCTTGTGCTTTTCGTCTTTTTTTATTTGTTGCACTTGATTTGCAGCCTTGATTGCGTCTAGTGCATGGCCAGGCCACTTTGTTTGTGATGTCATATTGGTATTGGTTTTCAAGCTTTTTTATTATTTGATTTTGTTCTTGCCTTTTATGTTTTGAGGGTCATGGTAATTGGTTGGGAAGCAGGAAAGTTAATGGAGTCCCAGAAGAGTTGGGTGAAACCCAGTAGGTAGTGTAAGACTTGGATGAAGCTCAGTGCATGTGTAAGGGTAGTTGAAGGCAAGAGTATGACAATTAATGGAGTTGGTTGGGTCCATTGAGGTAAATGGACGATGGCAAAACATTCATGAGAAAAGTAGCAAGAAAGGTAAAGTAAATGGGCTTAAGGTAATATATGCCTTGGCTATGTTGGGAACTCGTGTTCTCGATGTTTTGCATGTGATGCATGGATAAAGGGAGTTCTCCTAACCTTGATCTTATGATATATGGTAATTATATGGTGATCATGAATATGCTGATGATTACATGTATATGTATATGCATATGTTGTTGTCTAACAGGGTTGACAGGGATCATGATTGTTTTATGTTGATGATTATATGTATATATGTATGTCGTTGTCTGATGGGGTCATCAGGGATCATTCTTGTGGAGGAATGAGTGCTTATGCAGGTGAATGGGATGAAGATATTCCTGGCTTATGAGGAATCAAGTGGGAAGAGTAGCCCTAGCAGATTTATGAGGTCAGTATCATGTGGATATGATTTGGTATTATGCGCTTTCACTATGTCTATGTTTATGATATTGAAGGTAATGATGAGGGATACATCAGTCAAATGAAAGTAGCATGATCTGTTGTTACAAGTCATTTTGTCGCATTAGGCAAATGACCATCAGTTTGGATCTTTCGTTATCCACAAATGTGTCCCGGAGCATTCCCCTATAAAGTTAGAACCTAAATTATCCCAAAGAAAGTGGAATTCCTAGATCCCAAGGTTCAAAACCTTGCTTTTGGCTTCCTACGTAGTTCCCTGGTCAATTTATGCGCATACGCAAAAGAGTCCATTAGGAACTACGCATAAGTATGCCTTGTCTTACACTGTGACCTACGAACATGACTTAACGCATGTAAAAGTAAAAAGTAAAGTCTAGAAGCATTGCTGGTCGCATCTATCCCAACCAACAAGATTTGAATGGTTTCCTATTAAGTCTTGATCCCTCCCATTATGGAGCAACTCCCTCTCTTTGTGGAATCCCTACCCCAACATTAGTGGATATCATCCCTTGGAAAATGGATCCCAAACTTCCCACTCTTGGCCTATAAAGCTAACCCAGGCCCGAGGATTGAGAAGGACCCTTGGAAGTAGGATTATGTTGCAAGAATAAGGCTGGAATGCTATTCATTCAAGGAGAGGGTTGGATATTGTGGGAAGGGACTTGCAACATCAAGGCTTCATGGTTATAAGGCTATTCTCCATTTTATTAATATAAAGGCAATTGTTCTTTCTCAATTATATATTTGTTGATACAATTTGTAGGATTCTTTGATCACCTACATAGATTGTGATTGCATATTAATCAATTTATGGTACATGGTTGAGTTTATTAGTCCATTTATCTCTTATGTTATATATTGGATGATTTGATCTTGTGTTTGTTTCCGTCTATGCAGATCTCTTTCAGGACATCATGGAGAAGTTATGGGAAGCGACGAGAGGATCTATAAAGCATCGAGGAGGAGCAGATGGTTGAAATTTTTGAAGGGGACTTCATCAATCATTTCGTTTAAATGGTAAGTGACCTCCGTCGTAGTATTTGTTTCAGTCAATCATAGCCTAGAGAAAGGTAGCAGTTTCTGGTTGTTTGTTACTATATTTCTTTGGAGTATATGGAGATCACTCTTGTTCGCAAGAGGGATAAGTCCACATAACATTTGTGGCACGTTGGACAAGCATGGGAAAAACACTAGAAGTAAGGTTGTATGGTAGAGATAGTGTGGTCTTGAGATGTGTAATACTATTGTTGTGTATCTTTTGTACATGATGTACCTATGGTGTTGTGTGCATGTTCCATATATAGTGTTATGTGCCTATTGCATATGTGGTACTGTGTAGATATAGCATTGCTTGCATGTTGCATATATGGTACTGTGTACATATGGTGTTGTGTACGTGTTGTATATGCAATGTTATGTACATATGGTGTTGTGTATGTGTTGTATATGTGGTGCTAAGTACACATGGTGTTGTGTATGTGTTGTATATGTGGTGCTACGTACATAGGGTGTTGCGTACATGATGTATATGTGGTGTTGTGTACATATGGTTCCATGGGCATGTTGGATATGCAGTGTTATGTACATATGGTGTCGTGGGCATGTGGATATGCGGTGCTATGTACATGTGGTGTTGTCTGCATGTTGTACATGTGGTGTTGTATACATGTTGTACATGTGGCGTTGTGTGCATGTGGTGTTATGTACACATTGTGCAGGTAGTGTTCTGTACATTCGATGTTGTGTACATGTTGTGCAGGTGGTGCTATGTACATTGGGTGTTGTATACACGTTGTGCAGATGGCGTTGTGTACATGGGGTATGGTGTAGACATCATATATATTGTGTTGTGTATATTTAGTATGGTGTTACAGGTATTGTGTAGTCGTTGTATCACGACATGTGTATTCATGGTATTGTATGGTGTGTATGTAGACATATTATGTTGTACATAGGGTGTACACATATATGTCATGTTGTACATCGGGTGTAGGTGTATGTGTCATGTTGTACACTGAGTGTTGGTGTATGTGTTGTGTTGTACACTGTGTATGTGTATGTGTTGTACATTGTGATGAGACATGCAGGAATGGGATATTTTGGGCCCTTGTGTTACTATTGAGGGTTGAGCTAGTTTAGTCTCGGGATACACTTGTTGCTGATATTGAGAGATGAGGCAGTCTAGTCTCTGGATGTCCTTGTTGCTTAAAGAGAAGGAACTGGGTGCTTGTCGGGTTTGGAAATCGATCCAGTGTGTGTAAAGAAAGGACAAAGAACAAAGGCAGAAGTAAAGAACCATTTGAAAGATAAGTATGATTTTTTATTTTAGTTTTAATTATGCATGTGAACTATGATAATGATTTATGATGGTTGTGGGTTGAGCAAACCGACTGTGAAATTGCAAGTGTACCTTATTGATGGACCACCAATGAGATATGATTTGAACTTATTTCAATTCCTTTTGTCTAATGAAAATTATGTGCTTGGTACATGAAAGAATGAAAATGCTTAGTTTGGGGTGGTTGGAATTGACTTCAAGAATGTTAACAACCTCAGTGAAAGGAATTGGAACAAGCAACAATATGTTGGTAAAGCACTTCGGGAGCAAGGCCATTGTGGGACATTATTACCCAATAATGTCCACGGATTTCCATGAGCATGCCATGATCGATATGATGGTTTTGAGGTAGGGATATGCCTTTGTTTTTGGACCTTCCAATGCAAGGAAGCCTTTCCAAGGGATGGATCACCCGGGATAGGGGATGACAGGGAACTTGGAAGGTGAGTGACTTCCCGAAAGGGGGTGACCGGATTGCCCGAGGGACTGTGTAGCATAGAAGGGAAGGTCGGGATATGGATGTAATGAACCTCCTTAGCCTACCTAGGAAAATAGCCTTTAGGCCCCATAAATTTAATTTTTTTGTCTTAGTTACAGTTAAGATTTCATAGTCGTCACGAGTTCAGTGAACCAAGGATCATAACTACTGTGAAAGATCAAGGTAGAGAGTCATATACCTTGGGTGTAACATCACATGATCTCTTAACATGCAACCCTTACAATAACTTTAATGTCTTCATGTAATATTCAATGCAACAATAATAGAACATTTTCTTACATCTATTTCTGCTAGCATGTGCATGCAAAGCTACTATTGTCCAGTCTATTACACACATGCAAGAATACCTACACTGTCCCCCAACTAGTACCAGGGTGAGAACATTTAGATCGAGTTGTGAGAGTTTATAATTCAAATTAACCCTTTACATTTGGTAGAAAAAGACAAATCATAACATACAGCCATTAAACTCTTTGATAACCCTCTCACTAACACGTAATAGGATATTTCTTTGGGTTTATTACATCTAATACACTTATGAAGGAGATTATTGATATAGCTCATGCAGGGCATAGACAATACTACATCGTTATACAACTAACAACATTAATCCATAATTATCCGCATGCACCAAAGTCTTAATGTACAAATAATATCACATAAGTTAGAGACACTCTATTTTCCTTGAGCACCTTTAATAAGGTTCAAGATTAGATTCAACAACTACTTCATCGCTATCAAAAGTGAAATAAAAGTTACATGCATACAATCATTTTCATAGATACCAAAAAAACAACTTCTATACTCTCGAGTTGAATGATTTAACCATTCTAACAATAGGAAATAAATATAGAGATAAGAAATCAACCATCAGCATATCTGAGCTAAATGATTTAACTTCATAACAAGTAAGCATTAATATAAAACACATACCATGCAAGTGAATTTCATCAAAATAGAGGGAAACACCATTAAATCTATTAATACATAAGCATATGTAATTCACGCAACATTCTCATGGTGAAGAAACTTAAGAAATATTCGCATAAACAAATTGGAACTATAACAGAGAGAGAGAGTAAGAATCATCTTACAAAACATTCCACGCATCTGAAACCAGCTAAAACCTCACTTGGAGGGAGGAGCACCACCACCCAGCCATGAATCACCTCTAATTCCCTCCCAAGCCGAAGATCTTGCCAAACATCAATTGTCCTCGATTGATCAATGCACTGGGTATTTAATACCCTCTTTCATGGTTTAGTTACCATTAGCGACATCCCACTTTTATGGATTTTTCCATTTTCCTAGGTCTTTTTCGAAAATCTCGTCTTTATCTCCCACAAGGCTTTTCCTCATAAAATCTTGCCTTTATCTCGCGTAAATCTTTTATGTCTGATGGATCTTTATCTCCCATCGATCTGATGGATCTCCAATCCATCCAAGCTTATCTAGAATCACATCTAGAAGCTTTATCATGAAAGATTCATCTCTATCCCATTCCTCATGGGATTTGGCAAGAATCTCCTCTCTCTTGGTGCTACACCCTCCAAGTGATTTATTTTATTAATTTATTTAATAACACATTTGCTTTTCATATTACATATCACATAGCTTTCCTCAGCTTAGGTTTAGAATAGTTTAACCCACAAAGGAGGGTGTCAAATCTAGTTGTCCTTAGCTTAGGTTTACAATAATTTAGCACACAAGGGAGGGGTGTTACATACTCCCCCCCTTAAATTTTACACCATCCCCAGTGTATCACTGCATCATCTCCTCGTTCACAAGTAGCTAGTTTATGAATCAACAATTCTCATGGCTCTGTCATCTGATGCAATTTTTCCAATGTACATCGGTCAAAGGAGTGCTTCTCTTCCATAGCTAAATTGGCCCCAAGAGTGCTCCTCCTTTCATATATACCTGTAACATTGTTTCCAACCATTTGTTAGAATTTATAGATGCATAATTTTAACTATGATATATATATCATAATCTGTTACTTAATATTATTAAAGTAACTATTGCTTATCATTTATTTTATGTGAATAATGGATGTTCTCTGCTTGCATTCTTTTCCAGCCTTTGTGTTCTTGTCGAACACCTGCTTCTTGCAGTCTCTCTATATACAATACATCAGTTAGCATATTTTCCACATTAATATGCCTGCGA
>APFE030042344.1:0-10084 GCA_000404065.3 Pinus taeda | reverse complement strand
AGATCACAATAGAAGAAAGATCACACCCCGGGTTAGCATAAATTTCGATGTTTTTCTGTTTATTAGAATACAATAGCATAGCATTAGATTAGATAGAAGTATTCCATTTAGAACAGAAACACCCATCTTTCTCACACACACACACACTGAATTGGGAAAGTGGTCCCATATCCCCAGTCGGACCCGATATACCAAACAGATAAGGAGTTGCCAACCAAGCTCCAGACCGGGCGGGTATCCCCCTTGTTGTCGACCCGATTTTCAGGGCCTTCAACAATTTGTAAGCATTGATAACAGTCTAACATTGATTCTACAAGTCACAACTATGCCCAACATCTAATCAACAGAACATACAGTCTATCACAAGACAATAACAACTCCACACTACTTTACCAATATAATCATTAGGTCAATGACACTCTTTCCTTCTACAGAACATACTCCCACTTAATAGGCATTGGTGTAACCAACATCTTTATGATTGTTGAGAAATGACTTTTACTTTCTTTCAACATGTAAGAGACCATCAATACCAGAGATCATCACGAAGTGCTTACATGGAAGATTCATGTGACTCATTACTATGCATGGATATTAAGCATGATCCTTTTTAGAACATTTTTATCTAAATGACCACTCAACCAGACTATGGTAACACATAAAATGCATGACAATGCATGGGTATATGTATCATTACACAACAATACAACAATGATACAACCATGGTTTTTCTTTATTATTTAATATTCTTTTCTAGGGTTAGGTGATTTTATTTAGCCATGCATCTATATCGCAATTGTACCAAGCACCATTTAAATCTCTTACCTATTGGAACAATCAATTCCAATATAGTTTTCCACACGGTTCATTAACCGGTTCATGTCACGGTTTGGGATGTTGACCCAATGGTAGAAATTGTATTAGAGGTTTTAAGCAAAACTTTCTAATTTCTCTTCGTCATTCATAATACCAATTTTGCCTAAGTTGTTCTTATGTACATCTAGTTGCTACCATGCATATATATGTATTTTACCTTCACTTTTGAAACCACAATCCGCACATGCTCAAGCATGAATAATTTGGAGATTTACATGAAAAGATCAACCCACTAAAATAAACTACAATTGCACATAGAAAACTGCATTTGCTCATATACAGAAATCATTACACATAAGGATTTAACTCTTCTATGCAATTCCAAATAAGTAGTTATTTTCGTAATCTCATGCAAACTACTTTTTCCATGTAGGATTTCCTATTCTTGCCAAAGAGTTTTCACATTTGTGTTGCACGTACCTCAACAATTCTAAATTGCAATATACCATTAAACAATTAATGAATTCATTCATCGAGGTTTATGCAAAAAAAATTCCTTAGAAAGCAAACATTTTTAGAAACAAAGTCTTCATGTTTTACATGCTTGACCATACCTTGGTTAATTTTTTAACACCAATACCTTCTTTTTCAGATTGCAATTGCTTACTTGTGCAACTATACTTCATAAATTTTTGTTTCTCTTTATCGCAACTTAATCTCGTGCTTCAAAAAAAAGGAGATGTTCAAGAAGTTAATGTTGCATTATGGAGAGACCAGTATGGAATTTTCTTTCGAATTTGTCAAGTAGCTTTGGAATAAATGCTCAATAGACTTCTTCCTTTATTCTTAATTTTTATTTTTTTTATTTTTAATTTTTTTATTTTTTATTTTATACATGAACATGTCTCTATTTCAAAGCCAAACTTTCACTTGGATCGGAAATTGTAAACAATTATGTATATATTTTCAATTCAAAACACTTCAAAATCATTATTATCATAAATCATTTGTGAGCTTCTGGTCGAAAGAGTTCTGTTGTTCTGGATATTGTCCTACTGCAATAGATGCCATGTGTAAGCTTACAAGGCTTGAAATTTCTTCGACTATCGATAAATTATCATTATAACACAAATGGGTCATTTCAACAACGAATTATTGTGACCATTATAACACATATCAACAATGGCATTTTTATTATGATAAGTAGCCCACACTCGTCACTAAGTATTGACAACTCTTCATAGAGTCACAATGGAAATTATAACTATTATGTCGCGTTTTATGAGCAAATTGCTAATAACATTGTCAAATACAGTGTATTTATTGTATAATGCAAACATACATCAAATGTTTGTTTGGGTTGCAACAAACAAAATGACATGATCCTGCAATAAGGTTACACAATTGTTGTGTCTACTGAAGCTGGTAAGTTTCCTTAGTATGAGAGATATACAATAACCTAGAAACTATAATTTTATAAACAAAAGGCCAATGGTCATCCTTGGGTCATCAAATCCAAAACAACCATGCACCTTACAGTTTTTAAAATGTTCTTCTATCATAGATTATTCCAAGTATATTTCTGCGTCCTGGAGGGCTAACAGTTGGCATATTGTAAATTTTGCTTAGTAAAACTTTTAGATTCCATAATCTCAACATGAACAACTATACTAAAAGACTTTTTTTTAAACCACGGAACCCATATTCATGCTTTTAAAAACAAAAAACGCTCTAGAAATTTTACAACAAGTTCATTTAATCCCTTCTGAACATCAAAGAAGCGTCTTACCTTTTTACGTGAATCCTTCATTTATCAACAGAGGCCATATTACTGATTAAATCTTGTGACTATCTGAACCCATTTTGATTTCATGTTCTCCCCACACTGCTGAGTTCAAAGAGCAATCAAACAGAGTCGACTTCTATTTCAGAATAGAAAGCAGTTCCAACTCTGCCTCCTCTGTGAACTTTGCCAGTGCCAAATTTTTTATTCTGTTAATGGTCGATTCAACCTATTCAACAAGATCCATGGTGGCATACTATTGTCCTCCAATGTCCCTTATTGGTGAAGGCCTGCGTGAAGGTGCTTCAGCACGAAGCTCACCTATCATTCCAACTGACTTTGACTCCTAAAGAAAGGTCAACGCAACCAAATATAACATTATATCATGTATAGAACCTTCTAGACATTACAAACTCACCAAAATGAAGACCATTCAATATTAAGACACCGTGAGTGCTTCTGCACTCTGCTTGGAAGAACTTAACTGGATATGTCGATCCTAGTTTCTGTGTCGACACTTACTACATGCATATGTAGATGGCGATTCACAACCACCCGCGTGTGCTTCTGTGAGTTTTACAAGGATCTATCTGTATTTATATTAACATGTATTGATCGTGTTCGACAAAAACAAAAATCAATAGAAACAGTACTTACCCATTGTTATATGTAGAGCATAGAAAGCTAAACTCACTTTTTGCTTTGATGAATAGAGCACGCAGTTTAAAAGCTGGGATAATCATTATCTTCAAGCTTTTATCTAAGTTCATCTATGAATAACCCCTATCCATCTAAGGCGATGATGTACATGGGAATAGTCATTATCCCAAATCCACACCTTCCATTCAACAAATAATCGATAAGGAAAAATAAGCAGAATTTCGACTTTTCAGCAATCCTTCCAGGGAAACAATATTGTTGGCTTTTTGGTCAACTCGAATACCTCCCAGCCTATAATAAAGAAACATGAGAGGGGAAACTGCAGTGCTGCGGTCTTTTTGTCGATCCTTCGATGGAAGAAAAGATACACTATTCTGAACAACACCCAAAACAAACAGTAACCATAATCGATAAGGAAACGACAGTGTATAAGGAACAAAGCATAAAGGATAATGCATCATCCGCCCGTGTGTTTGTTCCTTATTGGGCCAATGCTTGATTTCCTCCACATCTGTGGTAAAATAACCCGGAAGGTAGCAAGAAAAATATCAATTACCATCATGATTTTCTCCGCTCAATTTGAGAAGGTGTGGTTGCCCTACCCATCCATTATTTTGAGATTTAATTAAATAGGGTTGTTACACATGGGTAATATTGTCCACGAGGAGACTAAGTTCTAACTATCCTGATTGTAAACAATCTAACAACCAACATCTTACAATTTGTGCAGAAGCCTATGACTTCCTTCGTTCAACACTTATGATAACATTTTCATCATTGTATTTGTTTTCTTGTTTAATTAGAAGGTCGAAGCAATTTTCGGACCTAACTGAGTCAACTGATGTTTTAATAGCATCACTCTATCCGTGGTCGGGCTTTCATGGTCTTATTTACAACCTTTCATTGTCTTGTTGATTATCCATCCACACACGCATGTCAGAAATTGGATGTTGGCTCACATAGAAAACTCGGAGCAAAACTTAACATGCCCGTCCTTTTCGCATGAGTTTGGGCTTCAAAAAGAGTGGGTGGCCTATAGAGACATGTTTATGCAAATAATTTATAGCAAGTTTTTGACTTCTATAATAAGCAGTGGAGCAACAGGAGGAAGCTTGCCGTGGAAATTGTTTCCCGAGGCACGAAGAATGTTGACTTCCAATATATTGTGTATTTGGAAATGTAACAGCTTATAAGACCATTGAAAGTCTTTAATAAGTTGAATTTGTAACCTCTGATATTTTTATTATTGAATATATACATTGGGTACACTCTATTTTCGCAAATTTCGGATGCGTGAATAAAAAATGAGGTGGTGTTGCACATGACTTCGCTCGGTATAATTGCCAATCACAGAGAGCGAATGTAATATCCCAACATGCGGTTCTTTATGTTATTAATTCTTTAATAACCTTGTTAATGTTTGGATTCTTCTTCGAAGAACCTTAATTTCCCTTGGCAGCGAGAAATTCCATGTGCTTAAATTTCTCAGATAAATTTTGGGGTTATTGCTCTTATAAGAATTTTTTATAATCAAACTTGTCAACGAAAATTTTATGGAGGTGGATGAGTCCATAGGCTACAAGGTTTGAACTTGGGCTCCGATACCATTTGTAATGAACCTGCTTAGCCTACCCAGGAAAATAGCCTTTAGGCCCCATAAATGTAATTTTTTTGTCTTAGTTACAGTTAATATTTCATAATCGTCACGAGTTCAGTGAACCAAGGATCATAAATACTATGAAAGATCAAGGAAGAGAGTCATATACCCTAGGTTTAATATCACATGCTCTCTTGACGTGCAACCGTTACAATAACTTTAATGTCTTCATGCAATATTCCACGCAACAATAATTTAACATTTTCTTACATCTATTTCTACTAGCATGGGCATGCAAAGCTACTACTGTCTTGTCTATTATGCACATGCAAGAATACCTACATTGTCCCCCAACCAGTACCAGAGTGGGAACATTTAGATCCAGTTGTGATTCAAATTAACCCTTTACATTTGGTACGAAAAATACAAATCATAACATACAACTATTAAACTCTTTGACAACCCCCTCACTAACACGTAACAGGATATTGCTTTGGGTCTATTGTATCTAATATACTTATGAAGGAGATTATTGATATAGCTCATGCAGGGCATAGGCAATACTACATCGTTATACAACTAACAACATTACTCCATAGTTGTTCGCATGCACCAAAGTCTTAATGTATAAATAATATCACATAAGTTAGAGACACTCTATTTTCCTTGAGAACCTTTAATACGGTCTAAGATTAGATTCAAGAACTACTTCATTGTTATCTCGAGTGAAATAAAAGTTACATGCATACAATCATTTTCATAGATACCAAAAACACAACTTCTATACTCTCGAGTTGAATGATTTAACCATTCTGACAATAGAAAATAAATATAGAGATAAGAAACCAACCATCAACATATCTGAGCTAAATGATTTAACTTCATAACAAGTAAGGATTAATATAAAACACATACCATGCAAGTGAATCTCACCAGATTAGAGGGAAACACCATTAAATTTATTAATACATAAGCATAGGTAATTCACGCAATATTCTCATGGCAAAGAAACTTAAGAAATCTTCTCATAAACAAACTGGAACTATAACAGAGAGAGAGTAAGAATCATCATACAAAACATTCCACTCATCAGACACCAACTAAAACCTCACTTGGAAGGAGGAGCACCACCACCCAGCCATGAATCACCTCTGATTCCCCCCGAGCCGAAGATTTGCCAAGCATCAATTGTCCTCAATTAATCAATGCACTGGGTATTTAATACCCTCTTTCATGACTTAGTTACCATTAGCGGCATCCCACTTTTATGGATTTTTCCATTTTCCTAGGTCTTTTTCAGAAAAGCTTGTCTTTATCTCCCACAAGGCTTTTCCTCATAAAATCTTGCCTTTATCGCCCACAAATCTCTTATGTCTGATGGATATTTATCTTCCATCCATCCGATGGATCTCAATCCACCCAAGCTTATCTAGAATCACATCTAGAAGCTTTATCATGAAATATTCATATCTATCCCGTTCTTCAAGGGATTTGGCAATAATCTCCTCTCTCTTGGTGCTCCACCCTCCAAGTGATTTATTTTATTAATTTCTTTAATAACACATTTTTTATTCATATTACATATCACCTAGCTTTCCTCAGCTTAGGTTTATTATATTTTAACCCACAAAGGAGGGTATCAAACCTAGATTTCCTCAGCTTAGGTTTACAATCCTTTAACATACAAGGGAGGATATCACACCTAGCTTTAACTCAACTTAGGTTAGCACACAAGGGAGGGATGTTACAATGGATTTTTTTTTGTCATTATCATTACTAGATAGAATTAAATGCACATTGGGACTGTGCCCTAGAACAATGAGCCAGTAACTGTTCACTGAGGGAACAAATAGTGCAGGATTGTGAGCCTCTGGACTCCCTTGTTGTAGATGCAGGCATCGTATCCTTTTATTTTTCATCTGAGAAAATGTGCATATGTGTATATGTGCATATTATTTAAATATTGTATCGAGCTAGATTTATAAATCTCCATAGACATTATGGTTATTTTCTAGTTGAAGCAAATGTGCATGAGTGTATATGTGGTTGTTATTTTAAATATAGTAATGAGTTGTGTTATAAAGCTTTAGTAAGTGGTATGTTGGTTTGATTTTTATCAAGTTATTCATTGTAAATACTGCAATGATATAAGTCATAAAGTTCCATGGGTAGTATGTTTTTCTTTTCAACGGTCCTGTTGGTTGTAGGTGTCATTGAATACTGAGGATAGTGTTCCCCTAAAAGGGGGGGTGGGGTCTGTAAGAGCCCTGGGTTAAAAGTTCATATAATAAAATTTAATAAAGGAAAAATAAGACCAAGGTCATGACACACTTATTCCAAGTTGAATGTTGGGCAAAATATCCTAGTGGGCATCACTTGTTGTGTTTATGGCTAAGGAAATTGGAAAAGGTAATGTCAAAGGATTTGAAAAGGCAATGATGCATTAATTGACATTTATTTATGAAAATAAAGGAAAAATAGGAGAAAAGGAAGGTAAATGGTCAGAGGTTGCATGTGAGGAGGAAAATGAAGGAAAATAATAGAAAATGAAGAAATTAGAGGCATGAATAATAAAAATACATCAGAGCATCAGTTGGTAGCCTTTTGTCAGTTCAATTTTGGTATAAGTTTTTAGAGAGGAGTAGAACATCAAGAGGAGAAGGAAATTGAGAAAGCAAACGAAGGACAAGGAAAGCAAGGATCAAGCAAGGAAAAGTTAGATCAAGCAGCATCAACAGGACTACTTGCAAATAATAGGTTGCATGTATGAATTCCTAGCTGCTTTTGACATGCATGGTGCTGAAAAATGTGCAACAAGAAATGTTAAATTTAGAATGTGCTAAAAATAGCAGTTTGGTCAATGAGGTCATTGGCCACCTTGGGTGAGAGGTGAAACTGCTAAAAATAGCATTTCTGGGTCCCTTCCTATTTGTAGCAGTCCCTAGTCTATCTATAGGAAGTAAAATTGATTTTGGTCTTAACAACAGTTTGAAATATTAATTAATTAATTCACTTGAGATAATTAGTTAAGGAAAATCAAACTTGAAGTCTTTGTGAGGACATGGAACATATTATCCTTTAATAGATAGATTTAACCATCAGTTAAAGGATGAGGATGAGTTGTAATTAGTTGGCTCAGTTAACTGAGTCAAGTCCAGTTAGATTAATTTAACAAGTTGTTAAATTAATGAGATTCAATTTGTTAATGCTTGCATGCATGTAACAACTGGTATTTTCAGATAACTGCATATTATAGCTTAAATAACTCATGCATGTCAGTTCATACAAAGACCCAGTTGAGATCAGAGAAGGGACAGGGTACTACCAGTTAGATGAATATTTTTCCTATACAGGAAGCTCATCCATGATGAGGATTTATCTCCTTCAGGTTTGTGCAGTTATTTCAGAGGTCAGTGTTGTGTGTGAGGTGAGAATCACACAAGTTGCAGCTGGAGGACCCAGGAAAAACTGTGCATAGAAATAGGAGGCTTGGAGGGCAGAGGTTAAGGTTTGTGAGAAGCCTTTGATTGTCTATTAGCAGCAGAGGGATTGTACTGAGAGCTGGATAGCTTCCAAGCTAAGGCTTTGTGTAATCCGAACTATATTTCCACTTGTATGACAATACAGAGATGGGGTTTTAGGCAGGTGCTTGCCCCAGGTAAATTCTTTTGTGTTATGTGTGGTTGGTTCCTTATTATTAGTTATATGTGTTCTTATTGATGTTGCTCATGGTTGATTAAGCTTCCGCTAAATTTTTTGTAGAAGTAGATCAAGTCTTTTGCTTTAGTACATTGCATTACCAGGTTGATCTACAGGTGGGAAATTTCTACATGGTATCAGAGCTAGCTGATTTGTAGAAAAGGTTCTGCATGGTATCAGAGCTAGCTAATTTGTAGAAAAATTCTACAAAATTCTACACATGGTATGTGCATGTTGGTATTTGGTTTTATTGTTTTCATTGGCATGGATTTTTCCGAGTTTCGACAGTAGATGTTAGCTTAGCCTTGCTATTTTCGGATAAACATGGTGTAATTAGACTTTTCTCGGTTTGAGCTTTGGATTGTCGGAAGATTTTGGATCTGGGTAAGGTGGTCTCAGGAAAATTCCCAAAGATTGAGGAATCCCTTGACTGGTAATGGAAGGATACATGGTAAAGCATAAGGGTGGAGACGAGAAAATTCGTTAAGGTATTGGAGAAGAAATTATGAGGCATCTAAGCTCAGTTTGGTTTTGTGATCTCGACATCAGTTTAGGTGAGGTCATGGTATGGTGAGGGTGGAGGTGGTTTAACCTATGGATTCCCTTGGTCGTTTATGGATTGGTTTATCCCATGAGATCCCACATTCATGATTGGAATGTGGCACGAGGGTGATTGGCTAAAACAAAGATATGGTTTAGCCACTATATGGTCGGGTGGTACATGGAAATCCCAAATCTAGTTGGATTTTTCCTATGTTTAATAAGAGCTAAGTTTCTCTTGCTTTTGATGAGTAAATGTACTTGTTACTATGTGGCTTTAATGTATGTTCTCTCATTTTTATTTATCTGGTCATATGTTGGTTATAAGCATGGTTATTTGACAGTTATTAGTCATGGCTCTTTCCATGTTTCTATTTGTAATTGAATGAATAATGAATGCAAGACCTAATTGATGTTATGACAATTAATGTGAGAAGGCAGTGATCCTTCTTGTTAAACCATAGATAATTTTTCAACTCCCTATGTTCAGAATTTCATTCATGACCTATAGGTTGCAAGTTTACCAAGTGTTTGATGGAATGTTAGTCCTTTCTAGGGAAGGTCAAGTCAAGTACTGGTTTTAGTTTTGGTTTACAAGCATTGTTTCTATGTCTTTTGTGAGTTCTGTAGAAATTTTGAATAATTTAACACATATTCAACAGAGATTATCCTGATCATGTACTATTGCGGAAAACATACACAATACATAAGCTCCTCTACGTTGATCATCAATATAGCAGCATCAATAACAATAAAACATCAAGAGCATTCACACATTAACACAGTATGTATCCCGGGGAAAGCATTTCGCTAAAAACCCCAACTATCTGTATCTTAATGATTGAGTCATGTAACATTACACAGCATAATACTTCTCACAAGTATCTCCACCTCTGTTGCACATAATACAACTCAGATCTGAATCAATCACTGGCTCAAATTCTCCTTCGCTGCTTGCCTGCCTCCGCTGCTCAATACCTGCTCAAGAA
>APFE030042339.1:810-19391 GCA_000404065.3 Pinus taeda | reverse complement strand
GGATCTGGTGGAGTTGCCGGCTGGAAGGAAACCCATTGGCAGCAAATGGGTGTTCAAGAAGAAGACAAATGTAGAAGGAAAGGCGGAGAAATACAAAGCTCGGTTGGTAGCAAAAGGTTACTCCCAGGTGCCGAGAATTGATTTTGGTGATAGTTTTTCTCCTGTTGTCAAGGTAACTTCTATTAGATTACTTTTAGTTGTTGCTGCTGCTTTTGATTTTGAGGTAGAACAGATGGATGTGAAGAAAACATTTCTTCACGGGGATTTGGAAGAGGAGCTATACATGAAGCAACTTGAAGGCTTTGCGGTGAAGGGTAAGAAAGAATTTCTATGCAAGTTAAAGAAGTCTCTGTATGGGTTAAAAAAATCACCAAGGATGTTGAATCAGAAATTTGATACATTTATATGCGGACTTGGCTTCACCAGAAGCAAAGCAGATCACTACGTATTTTAAATTAATTGGTGACTGTGTTATTTATCTTGTATGTGGATGATATGTTGCTGGTTGGAAATGACAAAGAAATTATCCAGGATTTGAAGATCCATTTGTCCTCCAAATTTGACATGAAAGATCTTGGTGCTGAAAACTATATTTTGGGCCTAGAAATTAAAAGAGATTGAAAAAAGAGGAAGCTCTGGTTAAACAAGAGGGAGTGTGTCGAGACCATATTCCAGAGGTTTAATATGCAGGATAGTAAACCGGTAAAGGTTCCTATTCCTATAGGTGTAAATTTATCTACTGAATAGTGTCCCAAGACACAAGAAGAGGAAGAGGACATGTCCTGTGTTCCATATGCAAGTGCAGTGGTTAGCCTGATGTATGTGATGGTTTGTACTAGACCAGACATTGCACATGAAATGGGAGTATTGAGCAAGTTTATGTCAAAACCAGGGAAGGAGCACTAGATAGCATTGAAGCGGGTTTTTAGGTATTTGCGTGGCACTAGTGGCTATGGTTTCTGCTACCAAGGAAGACCAGGATTGGACAGAGTGTTGGATATTTGTGGCTTTGTTGATGCAGACTGGGTTGGAGATCTGGAAAAGAGAATATCTACAAGTGGGTGTGTGTTTAACCTATTTGGATGTGCAGTCAATTGGATGAGTAAGAAACAATCTGTAGTGGCACTATCAACTATAGAGGCAGAATACATGGTAGCCACTCATGCAAGCAAGGAAGTTGTTTGGTTGCAAATATTGTGTTCAAGTATGGGGTTAGTACAGGGAGCTATAAGGATAAACTGTGACAGCCAAAGTGCAATTTTCTTGGCAAAGAAACATGCATATCATTCAAAGACAAAGCACATTGAAGTTCAGTATCACTTTGTGAGGAATATGATAAAATACAAAAAGGTGTTGTTGGTTAAGGTGGACACTTTGAAGAATACTGTAGATGCATTGACAAAAACTGTGAGCTCTGAGAAGTTCTCTTGGTGTAGTGAAACAATGGGCATTGCCGGGATAGATAAATGACTAAGATCTCTTGTGACCCCCTATGGAATGAAAAAAACAAGTGGGAGAATGTTGGGTTGTGTTATATTCTTTCCACGACTAGCTGACATAGTTAATCGGCGGGTTAGAAGGGGCGCGGAGCCCCCCCTTCGTTGCAACGATTGTGTAGCGGGGGGAGTCATAGGGGGTTTGAGGGGTACAGGTAACCCCACTCTATGGGTGGACCTACCTATGGTTTTGTGCATGATTTTGGCACATGGTTTTGGATGCGATGGATTTCGGTCCATGGTTTTGCATGTGATGGATTTCGGTCCATGGTTTTGGATGCGATGGTTTTTGGTCCATGGTATTGGATGCTTCGGCATGTATAACTATGTATTGTAACATTGAAAGGAACATAATTGTTATCAGGAAATCTAGTGTCCATTCAGAGCTGCTAGTCCCACTAAGACGGGTAGCTATCTTAGAAACAAACAAACTAAAGTTACTTTCGTTTTCCTTTATGAGAAGTAGATAGGAGAGGAGCAAAGAATACCAACATCAATCTTTCGCTAGGTTCTTTG
This sequence comes from Pinus taeda, assembly GCA_000404065.3. Taxonomy (NCBI): domain Eukaryota; kingdom Viridiplantae; phylum Streptophyta; class Pinopsida; order Pinales; family Pinaceae; genus Pinus; species Pinus taeda. The sequence continues at coordinate 17,379 of APFE030042339.1, read as the reverse complement.
CTTGTTCCTTCTCCCCTCTGACAGATCTTTTCCGCTCCTTCCTTGCTTACTCCGCTTCAAAGAGTACATGTAAAGTCAAAGCAACATAATACCTTCAAAGTACAAAGATCTACAATCATAAACAATATAGGACTAGATATATATTGACCACATAAATGCATATATCATCAAACATACAAGAATGTGGAGGAAAACTTGAATAGCTTATGATAGAAAGATTAAAGAGAGGATTACAACCCATTGAATTTGACCAACGTCATCTCCCAGCAGGAAAGCCCTTCTTCACCTATGAAAAGCTTAGATCACCCAACATATGAATGTTCCACTGGAAACAATAGCACTTCATTCAAGAAACAAAATCCAAGCCTTTGGATCTCTGGATGAGGGATCCATATATAGATGTTTGCAGGGGGGTGAGTTAGCTTCTGGGATTTTGATTAGTGTCCTCTCTCTGATAGTTCTTGGTTCCACTTGGAGATTCATGATCTCTTACTCATCCCTGGTTGAATTCAGAGAGGCAAGTGTCACAGGAGAAGTTTCTGGAAGATTCCATGATCTTACACCTTGTAAATTGTCTCTGCCATTTGTCTACTCTCGCCCATCGCACCCTACAGAAGGGATTTTTAGTATGCATTGTAATTTTTGCATGTGGCAGGTGAGATGCATCACATACTTAGCACTGAGCTATCTGTATGGTCCAGGTTTGACCAGTTCTGAGCAGTTTTCCATGGAGAACTTCTGGGAGATGATGTAATCAGCTGACCTTGTTCCTTTAGGGTGTGAAACAACACTTTTAGGGACTCAGAAGCCCTTGGTTTATGGACATATATGATTGGGGTTGTAGTGCCCAAATGTCTATAAAAATAATGAAAAATCAAGCTGGTAGTGCCGGTTTTGGGATCCAGGGGAAAATCTCTGTGTATATGTGTTTTATGTGTTATGCTATCGTATTGTTTATTTTCTATGTTTTAGAATTTGTATGTAGGTAATTTCTGTATGGGGTTAAAACCTACATAAAAGACCACACAAACACCATTATAAGATCTTCCTTTATTGATGCAACTTTGATTGGGACCCATCCTTGTTAAAACACTTCTTTCACTACCCCTCATGAGACTCACAAGCTACCCCTCAGGGGACACCTCACGCTACCCCTTAGGGGAGCCCACACAACTCCCCTCCTAGGAGTCCACGCAGTTCTTACCAAGGTAACCATCCTCATCAGGGAACCCATTTACATATTGATCTGACAATCACCCTGTGAGTGACCTCAGTTAAAGATTTAATAAATAAAAGGTATTACAGACTCATGTGCTGGTGTGTGTTCTGTGTGATTGAAACAACGGATCGATCAGATTGCCAACACATAGACATTTTACATGGAAAGACAACAGAGAAATACAGTAAGCAACACAAAGACACGAACAGGTTTTATAACGAGTTCACCCTATTCTTCAGGGCTACGTCTCCGGTCCAGCTTCAGTGGTGGCCTTATTTTATTGTGTCTTACAACAAAGAATTTACAATGCAGGGACTCAATATGAGTTCTCCTGACAGCAGATTTTGCCTATCAGGGTGGTTCTTGGATTTCCTAAGCCACTTAGAGTTCACAGACTCTTTTCTTCCTGCCAGCTCTGTGACCTTTGGTCTACAGTGGAAAGATCCAACTGTGATGCTCAATCCAAATAGATTCCTTTATGGGAAGGCTTGAATCTTCAAGCTCTTTGGTGCTCGATGCTGCCTGTGCTCAGCTCGGCCCTTTGTCTCCTCTGCTTGGCTTTACTGCTCTCTGTGCTCATTCTTCCTCGCAGGGTTCACTGCTCATTTTCTTTCTCAGTGGCTTGGACTTTTTGATCTGAATCTCTCCTCTGCTCATGGCTTTAGCCATTCAACCTCCGTGTCTATTCATTTCCTCTCCTTCCTGCGTCGATTCACCTATCACTTGTGTGCTTGGAATTCCCTGTTCGGCATCAGCATAATGCTCAGGAAGTAGCCACTTGTCTCCATCAGAACTGCGCTAGCCCACTTGCTGATTCATTGCTTTCTCCATCGTGGCCGTCAACGGATTCCAAATCCTTTTAGTCGCGGCTTAATCCCTTGTCAATTCTGCTCTGTCTATCGGGTGCAATCTTAGCCGTCCGATCTGGGCTCCGCCAGATCCAACGTCATTTGCACGTCGAGCGCAGTTGACTTGCTCGACCGATAGCACGCGATCGCGGTGGGTTTTCTCTCTCCTTCGCTGCCACACATCGATCGTTGATTGTGATTGCTCCGCTTTCTCCAAAACTGCTTACCGTTCAAGGGTGTCCTAGGGAAACCACCGGTTTTTCAGTGTGGGTCCCGTCTTTTTTCCTTCGATGCCTTTTCCTTTTTTTGCTTGTGGTCCTTCGGTTCCTCCATGTGACCGGGTGCTGGAGGCTTTCCATTTTAGCCATTTTCGCCTAACGATGCGCGAACCAGCTCCTTTTCCCCAATCTGGGGCTCCCAGGGGCTATTTTGGCCTCCTATGTAGTCTCCATGGGCCTCGGTCAGTGCGCTTTGACCGAGGTCCTCATCTTTACATGCCGGCTGCCATGGCCACTGGTTCAGGGTGTTTTCGATTGCTATTTTGGATTCTTCAAGGATTTGTTCGACCTGTTTTGGTCACTGTTCTATGACAGCCATTTATGGATCCGATTCAGATCACATATAGTTGTTCAAAATAGTTTTGAGATGTCAAACAATTTGCAAATCTTGTTTTTAGCTTCCTTAAATCTCCCTAATTTAAGCTAGTGAACCAATGACCCTATTATGCATGGCCATAATTAGCCACCCATGCCCACCAAGCTCCCTTCGAACTGTTACATAGTATTTAGTCATACCTCCTGCACTTCCCTATGACATACCCCAAAGTGCTTGAAATGTGACCATTGTGCAATGTACTCATTCATGTATACATCTTAGATCCCTCCTAAGATATTAATTGGAAAATACCTTGAGCTTTCCTTGAAGAAATAGCTCTAAAACCCTAAATGGAGAATCATCGATCTTATAAGGCTTAAAACAACGATGGTCACATGATGCACTGTACTTGACCACCGATGGCATCAATCTGTTCCCTTACATACCCACGATGATACCAAAGAGGTAATTTTCCCAAAGAGCATGAGAAGCTTCGTGATCTATAAGCTTCCAGAGCGACGATCTGGAGGTTGTTTTGTGGAAATTTCACCATAGATCAACAAATTATGCAATATACTAAAGCAAAATACAAGATCTACTTCTACAACAAACTTTGCGGAAGCTTAATCGAATATGAGCAAGATCAATGAGAACACATATAACAGATGAAGAAGAAATCATACACATGAAACATAGAAGAATACTCTGGGTAAAGCCTCAGCTAAAAACCTCTCTATCTGTATTATCATACAAGTGGAAATGTGTCCGCATTGCATAAAGCTTTAACTCACAGGCTATCTAGCTCTCAGTACAATCCCTCTGTTGCTCATATATAGTCAAAGGCTTCTCACAAACCTTCTCCTCTTCCCTCCAAGCCTCCTATTTCCTTGCGCAGTTTCTCCTCGGTCCTCAAGCTGCCACCTATGTGTAATAATCCCTCGCACACTGCTCTGGCCTCTGAAATAGCTGCATAAACCTAAAGGAGATAATTCCTTCTGCATGGATGAGTTTCCTATATAGGAAAAGTCCTCAAACTGATAGTACACTATCCCTTCCTCTGATCTCAATTGGGTCTCTAATTGAACTGACATGCATGAGTTATTCTTGAGAGAATATTCAATTTTCTGGAGAGCATCATTTACATGCATGCAAGCATTAACTAACTAAACTCATAATTAATTCCACAAACTGTTGGAACTAATCTAACTAGACTTAACTCAGTTAACTAAGCCAACTAATTACAACTCATCCTTATCTCTTTAATTGATGGATAAATTCATCAATCAATGGAGAAACTGTTGCATGTCCCGACATAGACTTCATGTTTGATTTTCTACAACTAATTAACTCAAGATGAATTAATTAATTATTTTACAAATAGCTGCTAAGATCAAATTCGAATTTTACTTCTCAACTTTAGTTTAGGGACTAACTAAAATTGGAATTCATTCCAAAATTCTATTTATAGCAATGCTATTTTTAGCACTTCCATTTTTCATTCCTTGTTGCTATGTCCAACGCTGGTACCTAAACCTACTATTTATAGCAGTGTTATTTTTAGAACTTCTATTTTTAGCATTTCTTGTTGCCATTTTCAACACTCTCTCTCAACAATAAAGGCATTCAACTTGAACCTGATCCTGAACCTTTGGAATATTCTACATGCAACACTTCTCCCTAGTGTTGTTGCTCCAGCAACTCTAGAAACAAGAAGATCTCCCAACTGACCTCTCTGTTGGGCTAGAAACATCCTCTAATGCTGAAGCTCCATCTGCCACTAACAAGTGCTCCCTCTTTGACCTCTGAGCTGCTACAAAACTCCATTCATCTCGCACTATTGCACAGCTCTATGTGCCATCTTGCACTAGTGCAACACTCCTGTGCCTCTCACATTGTTGCACCCTGCTAGCTCTACACTGTCTTGGAATTCTTGCATTGTAGCTCTCTCTTCTGCTCCATTCACATCTATCTCTACCCACTTAGCCCATCCTTCTACTCCTCATCAAGGCTCCCATAGCAAGTTCTAATCTAAGAGGTTGGGTACCTCGAGGATCCAGCTCCTTTTTCAACCTTATTGGGACTATCACGTGACATTGCCCCACCTCCCACCTGGAGGTATGGCTACATGTAATCCCTCTGCCCACTTGGCTCGAAATTCCCCCTACTGGAGGTCTCTGCATGAGTGGATGCCTCCACTTTGTATCCTCTCAACTTCTCCAGTTGTGGCTGCTCCACAACCTCCTGAAGCTACTTCACCAATTGTGGCTCCTCCACAATTGTCTAAGACTTCTTCTGGTGTTGCATGTTGAGTGGTAATTTACTCTCCCTCTCAACCACCAAGTATCTGACCTTTTCCTTGCTCCTCAAGGCTTTGCATGCATCTCGTAGCTCAAGTGCATATAGGTTCTTGGCTAGCACACCAATTTGTTTCATCTTTCCCGCTGTCACGAAATTTTTAGGAAAAATAGCTGATTTTAAATAAGTGATATCTCCCTCATTCGAAATCTGATTCAGCCGATTGTTTTTTTGAATTTGAGTCTTTTTCCACAAGGAATCCAGATCCACTATTTGTTTCTGAAAGTTTTGAACACAAATTTTCAGATCTGCTCTGAAAATTTGCGGCCCAAAACTCAAAACTTCGAAATCTCCTCTATTATATTGTTCACCGCTTTGATCACCTTTGCTGTGATACCATGTAGAACTTTTTCTACAAAACTTCACTCTGATACCATGTAGAAATTTCATTGTAGATCAATAGATTATGCAATATACTAAAGCAAAATACAAGATCTACTTCTACAACAAAATTTGTGGAAGCTTAATCGAATATGAGCAAGATCAATGAGAACACATATAACTGATGAAGAAGAAATCATACACATGAAACACAGAAGAATACTCTATGGAAAGCCTCAACTAAAAACTCGACTATTTGTATTATCATACATGTGGAAATATGTCTGGATTACACAAAGCTTTAGCTCACAAGCTATCCAGCTCTCAGTACAATCCCTCTGCTACTCATAGATAGTAAAAGGCTTCTCACAAACCTTCTCCTCTTCCCTCCAAGCCTCCTATTTCCTTGCGTAGTTTCTCCTCGGTCCTCAAGCTGCCACCTATGTGTAATAATCCCTCACTCACTGCTTTGACCTCTGAAATAAGTACACAAACCTGAAGGAGATAATTCCTTCTGCATGGATGAGTTTCCTATATAGGAAAAATACTCGAACTGATAGTACACTGTCCCTTCCTCTGATCTCAATTGGGTCTCTGATTGAATTGACATGCATGAGTTATTTATGAGAGAATATTCAGTTATCTGGAGAGAAACAATTACATGCTTGCAAGCATTAACTAACTGAACTCATAATTAATTCCACAAAATGTTGGAAATAATCTAACTGGACTTAACTGAGTTAACTGAGCTAACTAATTACAACTCAAATTACAACTCATCCTTATCTTTTTAACTAATGGATAAATTCCTAAATAAATGGAGAAATTGTTGCATGTCCCCACATAGACTTCATGTTTGATTTTCTACAACTAATTAACTCAAGATGAATTAATTAATTATTTTACAAATAGTTGCTAAGATCAAATTCGAATTTTACTTCTCAATTTTATTTCAGGGACTAACTAAAATTGGAATCCATCCCGAAATGCTATTTATAGCAATGCTATTTTTAACACTTCCATTTTTCATTCCTTGTTGTATGTGATATGTTTGATCTTGCTCAAAATCGTTTAATCTTCCACAAAGTGTTGTAGAAGTAGATCTTGTATTATGTTTTAGTATATTGCATAATCTGTTGATCTACATTGGGAATTTCTACATGGTATCAGAGTAAAGGTGATCAAGGAGAAGAACAATATGCCAGAAGGGAGAAGTTCAAAGTTTGTGGTTCCTGAATATAGAAATCGAGTTCTTATCACATCTCAATTTCACTAATGGCATCCATTGGTTTAAGACTTGAGTATGCCCTTGATGGCAGCTCAAATTATATAGTCTGGAAGGATTGCATGGAGGCAGTATTAGAGGATAACGACCTAAAGGACTTCATTGATCAAGAAGTCCCCAAGCTGAATGATGCTACTCAACTGGCGAAATGGAAGAAATTTGTGGCTAGAGCAAGGAGAATCCTTCTCGAGGGAGTTCGAGACCACATTGTCTTGAGCCTCCATGGGAAGGAGACACCATTTTCGATGTGGATGATCCAAAATGGATCTTGGATAAACCTCTAAGTCTAAAAGTCTTCATATAAGAGGTAAAAGGTGCTAAATGGAACAAATCCTTTGTAAATCTGAGTCGGATAAAGAAAAGGGTCAAAGGCGGAGTTATATGTATTTGTTGCATTGGAAAGGTTAAAATGGAGGACTTAACCAAAGGCCCTAAGGGCCCCCAATTGCGATCTTCGATATATCGCATCAGAGGAAGGCCTTCGCACGACATTAGAACCCTAGGTAGGCCGCTTGGTGATATCCTGATGTTGTGACGTGTGATAAAGAAATCAGTGATGGAGAAATGTGGAGGCAGACCCGAAATATTATGTTCTACAGCCTAAACCCTTATCGGATCCGTAAGATGTATCGGATTGGAGCATTGAAGGGATAAAGGCCTGGTAGGGGGAAAATGCGACATGCAATTATGCGACTATACGATATGTGATAGCACCGATCGGTGATCAGTGAATCACATCGCAACAGTACAAGGGCTAGTGCACATACGACAATGCAATTGTGATCAACGATCAAGGCATGGACCCGATAGAGTAAGGGACACCATTGCATATTATTTGAAGTCCATATTTTCAGATTTTCAGTGTATTCTTGTGTATTGATGTTTTTGGCCATTTCTTGGGTTTTAAGCGTTTCGCCTGTGTGATTGCGATTTGCGATGACAGGACGGAATCGCTAGGTTTATCAATGTGGTTGAATGCATTTTGAGTTCCAGTTAAATGGCTCATGATGTGTTTTTCCTATGTATTTCCATTTTTCTGTTGTTTATGAGATTATGGCAGGAGGAAGGCTAAACGACTAGGTTTCCCGTGCTGACGGTTCATTCCAATTGAAAACTGCTTCTTTTATGGAACGATCGGTCTTCCATGCATTAGGCGATTGTAACCAAATGGTTACAAAAATATAGAGAGCACAATTGACAGGGGGATTTTTGGAGTCACTTGGAGGTCGAGTGAAACCAAAGAGCTTAATTGATGGAAAGTCGCTTGGAGGTCAAGAAAACCTAGAAGCTCATGAGAGCCAGAGCTGAGAACCGGAGCCAAGAGCTAGAGCCAAGAGCAGAAGCAGAGGCTGCCAAATCTTGGAGGTAGTTGCAGAGAATAGAGCCAACGTTCATTCTCAAGGTTCCAATAGTTGAGGTGACTGTAGGGGACCGTTGAATCCATTGAGATGGAGTTCAGAAAATCTTGAAGACTTCTAAGAGCCATGGAGTGGTAATGAAGTTTCAGAACAATGAAGAGATCAAATGATCAAGCTATTGCTGATGTCCAAAGTGTACTGAATATAGAAGAAGGTATTCCAAAGACAACAAAAGAACTGTGAGGGAGTTGGTGAAATCTAGAGCTCAAGATAGCTCAGAGCACTTATTGAAGGAGTCTAGTCCAAAGAAGCCTAGATATATTTGCAGAGTATGGATAGCCAGTGATAATATGGTATTCTAAAGCCATAGGTTCAGCTGTAAACCAATGGAGTTGAGTGTGGAACATGTAAAAGAAAGATTACCATAATCCCAAAGAGCCTAGTTGAGTTGACTAGATCTCACGGAGACGTAGCCCAAGAGGTTTGGGTGAACTCCTAAATATATTGTTGTCTTATGTGTTTGCTGATTTGCTGCTTTATTTACTATTATGTGTGTTTAAATATTACCATAAGAAAATATACATAAGAACTTGAACAATTTAAAAATAAACACAAACACACAACTATTTCAAGTTCTTTTAATTCTGCAATTGTCAATCATAAGCATAGATCTTGGAAATTGTTTAAGCTTTGGAGTGGGAGAGGTTCTTGTAAGTAGACAAGAAGCCTTTAGTGCCCCATTTCAAATCAGGTGGTATTGGACCATCGAGTTAATTAACCCCACCTTCAAAGAAGGTGATACCATAGCTTAAGTTATACTAGAGTAGGTGGTATCATGAAGCAGATGGTATCATGATGCAAGAAGTATCAGATCAGAATGCTTGGTTGACTTGAAAGGTGTTTGATTGTTGTAAACTGATTGTTGTTTGAGTTTGCAGAGGTGAATGAAAATCCATTGATAGCTAAGTCCAGGAGAGGACAAGAAGGAAGAAGGGCTGAAGTCATTCTTCTTATCCGAAATGACCTTAAAGCAATCCTTGAAGCACAAGAGGTTTGTTGCAAAAGGTTGCTTGAATAAGCTCTTTGTTAATCTTGTTTGAAGTTTTTTTGTTCATTCTGATAATGACAACTTCTACAAGTGAGTCCTCAAATTCTTCTTTCTTCACACGAGTCTTTGATGAAGACAAGAAGCAAGACTTGTTCACCATGATGGAAGTGGTGAAAGAAAAGTATGAGGATGGAAGGAAGAGCATCATACTTAGAGAGCAGTTGAATTCCATGAAGGAAGAGAAGCAGTTGCTTTCTGAAAAATTGCAGGAGAGGCAAATTCATATTGCAAATATGAACTTGGAAAGGATGCATGAGTTGGAGATACAACTCCTTGTTGCCAAAGCCTTGGTCAAGTATCAGCTTGAAGAAGAGGTAAACAATTCCTGTTTGTCTTCAAATTCTTCTAAGAATGTTTATGTTGGTTTCTTTTGAAAAACATACCAGAGGCATAGGGTCCAAGTTAATGTTCAAGATGGGCTATGAAGGAAAAGGCTTGGGAAAACATGCACAAGGTATTGTTTAGCCAATAATGGTTGAGGAAAGGCCTAAGTATTTGGGCCTTGGCTATGGACAATCTTATGGAGAAAGTTCCAAAGCTGCCATGAAGAAAATTGAAACAGTTCCAAGAAGGAGTTTCATTGCAGGTCTTCTACCTCAAGATTGTGAAGATTGTATTCTTGGGGAATGCAATAGTGTGAAGAATACTTTGCAGAAAGAAGGTGTATATTAGCATACACTTGAACCAAAGAGTTGTGGAAACTCTGAAACTATTTAAGAGGTTGATGGTGTTCCAAAGGGAGCTACTTCTTCATTCAATTCACCTCCTCATGAAGGTAATAAAGGTGAAAGAGAAAGGTATAAATTTGATTCTAATCATGTTCCTTTTGATTATGTCAAGCATGATAAATTTCCATATAAGCATGGGAAAAGAATTGCATGTTCTTTTTGTGGTTTGGATAACCATACTGTTTCTATATGTTAGAAGAGAATGGCCACATATAGGAAAATTTTGAAGGAAAAGAAGCAAAAAGCCAAAGGTCCACTGGACAAGGCAAATCATGTTGTCAAGAAGATGCACATGTGTTGCACTTACTACCATAAGCAAGGACATATTGTTGCAAAATGTTGGACTTTGAATCCAACGATGCTTCCATGAAACTTGAAGAAGGTGGAAAGAAAGAATGGCAGGAATGGAAAGGAAGTTTCCATAAATGATGTGTTTCAAGATGATTCACATGTTGATGCTGATGTGCAGACAAAGGTAGCACCTCTGAAATGGATTCGTAAGAAATGGTTAGAGTTATTATCCAATTAAGGTTGCATGTCCTTTGAAAATGCATCAAATCAATAGAATGCATTTCTTTGTTAATGGAATGCAAGTTTCAGGGTTTTACCAAGAAGGTGAATGGAAAGGTTGAGTAGGAGACTCACTTTATTGCTACAACCTTATATTCATTTCAGCTTCGAAAGTACAGTGTGCTGAAGCGAAAGTTGAAAGATGAAATGCATGCATAAGCATGATATGCATGACCACAGGGATGTTGATGATTTCATTGTATTTGAACATGTATGTGTAATTAACTTGACGGGTTGATTAATTTATTGTAAACATGCATGTAATGTTAATGTTGACTTGGAAAAAGTTGATTTGGTCTCCAAGATGGAGATGATGATGAAGTGTTTCATCTTTCAAAAAGAATTGTAGAATTCTTTTTCTACATGCTTGACTTGAACAGTCAATTGTTTTAAAGGCATGCTTTGTTGACTTGTTATCTAGTCAATCATTTGTATGCAAATGTAAAGACATGGAGGTAATTCACAAGATGTGAAAATATGTTTCTTTTGTTGAAGTAGGAGTTTAGGCCATCCAGTTGTTTTCTGTAATCCTGTTGTTGTTAATAGTTGTTGTTGATAGTATGTCAAACAGGTACAAATGAAAAGTTTGTGAAGCAGATGTAACTTTACATTGGTTTGAGCCACCTTGGATCAATGATCAAGGCAGAGAAGTTCAAACTACCTTCTGTGACCTTCTCAGTAGAATTTTTGCATGAAGTCAAGGAGGAAGACAGTTCTTCCTAGGAGGACAAGCACATCCAGGAAGGGAGTGTTCAAAGGCTTTGGTTTAGAGGCACTGTGCAAGGAAAGTGTATGGAGGCTGAAAGAAGAGGGTGAGGTGCTCTCATTTACTATTCAGATCAATATATCAGTCTTTTGGAGTCCAAAAGCTTTTTAGTGGGAAGGCATGATCCAAAATGGATCTTGGATAAACCTCTAAGTCTAAAAGACTTCATATAAGAGGTAAAAGGTGCTAAATGGCACAAATTCTTGGTAAATTTGAGTCAGATAAAGAAAAGGGTCAAAGGAAGAGTTATATGTAAATGTCACATTCGAAAGGTTCAAAGGGAGGAATTAACCAAAGGCCTTAAGGACCCCTGATTACGATCTCCGATATATCGCATCGGAGGAATGCCTTTGCACAACTTCAAAACCCTGGGTAGGCTGATTGGCAATATTTCGATGTTGCAACGTGCGACAAAGCGATCGATGATGGAGCGATGTGGAGGCGGACCTGAAATATTATGTTCCGCAGCCTAAACCCTTATCGGATCTGTAAGATGTATCGGATCGGAGTGTTGAAAGGATAAAGGCCTGGCCGGAGGACAATGCGACATGCAATTATGCAAATGTGCAATATGTGATAGCACCGATCGGTGATCGGTGAATCACATCGCAACAATACAAGGGCCAGTGCACATAAGACAATGCGATTGTGATCAGCTATCAAGGCGTGGACCTGATAGAGTAAGGGAGGCGATTGCATATTATTTGAAGTCCAGATTTTCAGATTTTCAGTGTATTCCTATGTATTGATGTTTTTGGCCATTTCTTAGGTTTTAAGCATTTCTCTTGTGTGATTATGATTTGCGATGACAGGATGGACTCGATAGGTTTATCAATGCGATCGAATGCATTTTGAGTTTCGGTTAAATGGCTCATGATGCATTTTTCCTGTGTATTTTCATTATGCTACTGTTTATGGGATTATGGTAGGAGGAAGGCTAAACGACCAGGTTTCCTGCACTGACAGTTCATTCCAATTGCAAACTGCTTCTTTTATGCAATGATCGGTCTTCGATGTGTTAGGCGATTGTAACCAAATGGTTACAAAAACACAGAGAGCACAATTGACAGGGGGATTTTTGGAGTCGCTTGGAGGTCGAGCGAAACCAGAGAGCTCAATTGATGGAGAGTCGCTTGGAGGTTGAGCAAACCCAGAAGCTCGTGAGAGCCGGAGCCAAAAGTCGGAGCCAAGAGCTAGAGCCAAGAGCAGAAGTAGAGGCCACCAGAGGTTGGAGGCAGTTGCAAAGAATAGAGCCAACATTCATTCTCAAGGTTCCAATAGTTAAGGTGACTGTAGGGGACTGTTGAATCCATTGAGATGGAGTTCAGAAAATCCTAAAGACTTCTAAGAGCCATGGAGCGGTAATGAAGTTTCAGAACAGTGAAGATATCAAATGATCAAGCTATTGCTGATGTCCAAAGTGTGATGAAGGCAGAAGAAGGTATTCCAGAGACAACAAAAGAACTCCGAGGGAGTTGGTGCAAGCTAGAGCTCAAGATAGCTCAGAGTGCTTATTGAAGGAGTCTAGTCCAGAGAAGCCTAGATCTATCTACAGAGTATGGATAACTAGGGATAAGATGGTATTATAAACCCATATGTTCAGTTGTAAACCAATGGAGTTGAGTGTGGAACTTGTAAAAGAAATATTACCATAATCCCAGAGAGCCTAGTCGAGTTGACTAGAGCTCACAGAGACGTAGCCCAAGAGGTTTGGGTGAAATCCTAATTATATTGTTGTCTTATGTGTTTGTTAATTTGCTTCTCTATTTACTGTTATGTGTGTTTAAATATCAGCATAAGAAAATATACATAAGAACTTGAACAATTTAAAACAAACACAAACATACACCTATTTCAAGTTCTTTTAATTCCGCAATTGTCAATCATAAGCATAGATCATGGAAATTGTTTAAGCTTTGGAGTGGGAGAGGTTCTTGTAAGCAGACAAGAAGCCTTTAGTGCCCCATTTCAGATTAGTGGAAAACATTGAAAGATCTATATCAGAACAATAGCGATCAGAGGATGCGGGCGCTGAAAGACAAGCTTCGTAAGATCAAGTGTGAACAGTATACGAAGAAGAGAAATCGAACTAAAAAAAATTGGGCCACGACTTTGCAGAGCAGATCTAAAAAATTTTGTGTGAAATTTTCAGAAACAAATAGCAGATCTAGATTCCTTGTGAAAAGGACCCAAATTCAAAAAGAAAAATTGACTGAATCGTTGATTTAAAATCAGCTCCTTTTCCAAAAAATTTCGTGACGACGGGAAAGATGAAATAGATTGGTGTGTTAGCCAAGAACCTGTATGCTCTTGAGGTTCAATATGAAAAGGTTAGATACTTGGTGGTTGATAGGGAGATTAAATTACCTATCAACATGCAGCGCCAGAAGAAGTCTTAGACAATTGTGGAGGAGCCACAATTGGTGAAGTAGCTTTAGGAGGTTGTGGAGCAGCCACAATTGGAGAAGCCAAGAGGAGATTGAGTGGAGGCATCTACTCATGCAGAGACCTCTAGTAGGGGGAAATTTCTAGCTAGGCGGGTAGAGGGATCACATGCATCCATACCTTCAGGTCAGAGGTGGGGTGATGTGGAGTGACAGTCCCAAGAAGACTAGAATAGGGGCAGGACCTTTGAGGTACCCAACCTCCTTGATTAGACCTTGCTACAGGAGCCCTAACGAGGAGTAGCAGGGCTAGCTGAGTGGGTAGAGAAAGATGCGGATGGAGTGGTAGAGGGAGCTACAGTGTAGGAATCCCAAGATAATGCAGAGCTAGAAAGCTGCAACAATGCGAGAGGCACAAGAGTGTTGCACCAGTGCAGGATGGCACAGAGAGGTGTGCAACGGTGCGAGATGCATGGAGTGTTGCAATAGATCAGAGGTTAGAGAGGAAAACCTTTTCAGTGGTAGAGGGAGCTTCAGCATCAGAGGATGTTTCTAGCCCAACAGGGAGGTTAGTTGGGAGATTTTTTGTTTCTAGAGTTGTTGGAGCAACAACACTTGGGAGAAGTGTTGCAGGCAGAACATTCCAAAGGTTCAGGATTAGGTTCGAGTTGAATGCCTTTCTTGTTGAGAGGGAGTGTTGGAAATAGCAACACGAAATGCAAAAAATAGATGTGCTAAAAATAGCACTATTATAAATAGCATTTCGAGTACCAATGTTGGACATAGCAACAAGGAATGAAAAATGGAAGTGCTAAAAATATCATTTTGGGATATATTCCAATTTTAGTTAGTCCCTGAACTAAAATTGAGAAGTAAAATTCGTATTTTATCTTAGCAGCTGTTTGTAAAATAATTAATTAATTCATCTTGAGTTAATTAGTTGTAGAAAATAAAACATGAAGTGTATGTGGGGGCATGCAATAGTTTCTCCATTGATGGGGGAATTTATCCATCAATTAAAGAGATAAGGATGAGTTGTAATTAGTTACCTTAGTTAACTGAGTTAAGTCTAGTTAGATTAGTTCCAATAGTTTGTGGAATTAATTGTGAGTTCAGTTAGTTAATGCATGCATGTAATTGCCGCTCTCCAGATAACTGAATATTCTCTCATAAATAACTCATGCATGTCAGTTCAATCAGAGACCCAGTTGAGATCAGAGGAAGGGACAATGTACTATTAGTTGGAGGAATTTTCCTATATAGGAAACTCATCCATGCAGAAGGAATTATCTCCTTTAGGTTTGTGCAGTTATTTCAGAGGTTAGAGCAGTGTGTGAGGGATTATTACACACAGGTGGCAGCTTGAGGACCTAGGAGAAACTGCGTAAGGAAATAGGAGGCTTGGAGGGCAGAGGAGAAGGTTTGTGAGAGCCTTTGACTGTCTATGAACATCATTGTTTGATTGCAGAGAGAATATGATAACTTGTGAGCTAATTCTTTTTGTAACTTGAACATATTTCCACTTGTATGACAATGCAGAGATTGAGGTTTTAGGCTGAGGCTTTCCCTGGGGTATTTCTTCTGTGTTATGTGTGATTGATTTCTCATTCTCAGTTATATGTGTTCTAATTGATCTTGCTCATATTCAATTAAGCTTCCGCAAAGTTTGTTGTAGAAGTAGATCTTGTATTTTGCTTTAGTGTACTCTAGGCTAGAGACATGATCTAGGCTAAGAATAATATACTCGAGTCTTAAACCACTAAGTTCGAATTTTGTATTTTGCTTTAGTAGCACTTCTATTTTTAGCATTTCTTGTTGCCATTTTCAACATGTTTTGCATAGATGAGGTCGAATCCTCCTGTTATAGATCCAAATCTCACTCTTGATGTTTGTGATGCTGCACTCATGGCCTAAGGCAACCCCTCCTTCCAGACCTAGTCCCAGTATTTAAAAAACAGTGTTTTACTCCCTATACGCGACATTGCCCTGAGCTAAACGCGTGTGTATGCAGGTCTGTGTATACCCAACCCGTGTATATGTCTTAAAACACTTAAAAAAATTAAATCTCCTTAATTTCGGGCGGAGATCACGGTTTTACCTGTTGATTACCTATTAGTGCATGTGGCCCAACTGTTCCCAACGAATTCCCAACTAAAAAACTACTTTGGGAGAAGTATAAAAGGCTTCAAGGGGAAGGCCTAAAGGAGGAGAAGAGAGAGAGAAAGATCACTCTACTGAGATTATCCTTGTCCAGGTCTGAAGATCCTTGTGCTTCCAACACTTCCCCCATTATAGGAAACCCTTGTTTCCTTGTGTTATGATGTCTTTCTACTACTTGAGATATCTTGGAGTAAGTCATGGAAGGAGTTTGTTGAAGGCTTGAGATTGGATGAATTTGAAGGACGGTTCTAATTGGAGCCTGCGAAAGGAAGACTTAGGTGAAATCATTCATTTCTGTACTTTAGTTATCTATAATAAAAGAAACACTTGTCTCGTTCTTGATATAAATCTTCTTTTCTAAGAAGAATCTTCGGCGAAAATCACATAGCGATATTCTTTGTTGACACGTTTTGAACCAACCAGTGTGGTTCATTGTCAAGACAAGTTGAATGAGCAGATCTTGCTATGCATTATAAATAGATCGGGCAGTATGTCCAAAGACCAAAATTCCAGATCAGGTAACGGCTAAAATGATAACAACTAGATTGACCAGGGAATGGTTAGTTAGGCTAGGAAGGGTGTAATTTATTTAAAAAAGTAAGTTCAGTTATTAATTTCTTTATAAATGGACAATTTTATAATTGCAAATATATGTTAGAATAAGCGAGCTAATAAATCAAGTCATAGAGAATAGTTGATTATATTTTAATTAGATATAAGTTAATTATATTTTAAATAAAATAAAAGTTAAAGGGACATTTAAATCTTAATTTAAATTAAGAAAATAAATGAATAAAATAATTATTTATCAAAGATGTTTATAAATATTAGTTAGTTGAATAAGTTAAAAATAGAATAATCTATAAATAGTTA
>APFE030042338.1:3562-21791 GCA_000404065.3 Pinus taeda | reverse complement strand
ACCAAACGATCCCGGATTGACTTAATAATGTGGAATAATTGGTGGTGTGAGAGACCCTAGTTATCGCCCTACACATAGTACCTCCAAATAGGGATTTAACACGTATGCCGATGTATTCTGGAGGTCACCCACACCCCCGTGTAGTATACCTAAGGGGGATAATATGGGGTACAAAGGGAGGTACCCAATGGAATAATAATGGGATGGGAAATAGTAATAAATAAAGTGGTTAACTCGTATCATGTAAGGGATCACAAATAGTTAGCAATAATGTAATAAGCCCATGGTATTAGATAGATGGTATTGAGGGAACCATGGTAATGACCCATGGTATTGTATGTATGAGGCCTATATAGAGGCTAGAGACGCCACATTGAAATGTGTCAAGAAATATTGTATGAACAAGCATATGGCTTGTGGAGTGCGTTTCTTCCTTGAGCAGTGAATGTATGGTGTTGCCCTACCTTAAGGGTTTGATTAATAAAGTGAAGCATTTATATCTATTTCTATCTTATTATTGGGTATATTGGTATCATTTCTTATATTTTCATATTAGATCTATAACAAGTGGTATTAGAGCACTTTCTTGGGCAAAAGTGGAGAATTTTTTTATTATTTTTTGCAGGAACTTTCTCAGGCGACGAGTTTGCAGATCATATATGTATTTTTTGGGCAAAATCTACAAAATATAATTGTAGATCTAGATTCTTTCTGAAGAGATACCGAATTTCAAAAAAAAAAAATCAGCCGAATAAGAGTCCGGATGAAGGAGATATCACTGATCTAAAAATCAGTGGTGTTGTGACATTTTTATGGGGCGGCGAGTTTGCAGATTAGATCTGTATGTTTTGGGGGAAAATATGCAAAATTTAATTGCAGATCTAGATCCTTTGTGAAAAAATACCCAAGTTCAAAAAAAATCGGCCAAATCAGAGTCCGGATGAAGGAGATCTTGCTGATTTAAAAATCAATGCGATTGCAGACATTTTTTGGGGCAACGATTTTGTGACACATATCTATACGTTCTGGTGCAAAATCTGCAAAATCTAATTGTAGATATGGATTACTTGTGATAAAATTCCCAAATCCAAAAAAAATTAGTCGAATCGGAGTCCAGATGAGGGAAATATCGCTAATTTGGTGATGGCGGGAGAGTTGAGCGCGGATCTGAAATTCCAGTGCCTAAATCAGGATTTCTATCACATGGAAAGATGCAGAATGGTCATTCCATTTCCGAAAATAGGTCATAATAAATATTCTGAGTAATATTGACTAAATTGTGGCCACTATAAATTTTCACCAAGTGATTTTGTTTTCCGTGCCATCTAGCATGATGTTTTTTACAGAAAAAGATGATAGCCCTACTATTGAAAAATTCATACAGAATCAAAATATCACATATGGGAAACAATGGAAAATTTTATTATCACTTAGTTTCCATGATGAGGCTTACAGACAGTGGAAATCAATTTACAACACGTAGTTGTCTGAACTTTAGGATAAAGAATTTGAAAAAATCCTTTTGGAAAAATGGTCTCAGGCTAGAAAACAAGATAAGGGGAAACATGTGGGGTTATTTCCTACTGGTATATCCTTATTGTAGGTTCATGGATTGATTCAGAAGCAGAAAATCATTGTGTCTATAAATTTGAGTTGCAAGCAAAATCTCATAAATGTCAACTTGGCAAAAAAATTACAAGTGCTAGCAAAACACATTGAAAACACACAGGTTAATGATGAGGATGTGCAAGTGTATAAAGAATTGAAGCTTTCAATGGATAAGTATGTGCTAAATTTTTATTTTTACACTTCAGATATGGAGAACATGGATCCTTATTTTAGGATATCCTTGGATGGAAGCTGTGGGTATTGTCAATATTAATGTGCAGAAGAAATTCCTAAAGCTCTGGTATAAAAAGAAGAAAATTACATTGTAGGATATTTCCATTAAGACCCAAGCAAAGACTATGGAGGCAGAAGCACAAAGCCCTAATGACACTTACACATTAGATGATGAGCCTTTGATGATTGGAAATCAAACACAAACAGAGGTTGAAGCAGAAAAGGTAACAGGTACTGATACATCAGATGAGGACTTAATGGTTGAAGTGATATTGGAAGATAAGAAAAAATAGTAGTCACCACAACATGTACTAGATACCACTCAAGCTCCACTATTGGTTAAAACTTCAGCATATCACCACCCACATCACACCGCAAGAAAACAACCAAAAAGATGGCATTGAATTAGCCACAAGGAAAACAACCCCCACATGATAGATAGAAAGAAGTGGTGATCCACCTACTACACATGAACACAGAAGAGATGCCACAGTTAACTTCCATATCAAGCGAGCGAGGCACCAGTTGGATCAAGGGTTCACCTTTCTCTTAGATGGCTAGATGCACGTGCATGGTATCATTAGACTACTCTTTTGAGTAGATCTTATTATTTATGTTCTTCCCATGTTTCGAGGACTAAACATGTTAAGGGGGGTGGAATGTGGTATATCTAGGGGAGATAATATCGGGTACAAAGGGAGGTACCCAATGGAATAATATTGAGATGGAAAATAGTAATAAATAAGGTGCTTAACTTGTATCATGTAAGGGACTACAAGTAGTTAGCAATAATATAATAAGCGCATGGTATTAGATAGATGGTATTGACGGAACCATGGTAATGACCCATGGTATTGCATGTATGAGGCCTATATAGAGGCTAGAGACTCCACATTGAGGGATGTCAAGGATTATTGTATGAACAGGCATATGGCTTGTGGAGTGTTCTCCTTCCTTAAGGAGTGAATGTATGGTGTTTCCCTACCTTAAGGGTTTGATTAATAAAGATGCATTTCTATCTATATTAAGATCTTGTTTTCCTTGGGTTTATTTGCATTGTCTTATATTTTCATACCAGATCTATAACAAGTGGTATCAGAGCTATAACACCTTGAAATATGATAGGTCATCCTCGACCAATAAATAAAGGAGCAGCGTGTTGGACTATAGTCATATAGTGAAAAAAAAGGAACAACGTATATATCCATGACATGATTACAAAAAGTAGTGGATTACTGAAATCGAGGCTTATGATGGAAATCATGAACAGATATGAAAATGCTATGAAATGATGCGAAAAATAGGGGAGAGGATAGCTGACGTAAGTAAAAATTCTTATGAAGTCATTATCCACTTTAACCATTATGATTGGTTTATAAATGATTTTTCATGTGTAAGAGGTTCGAAAGGGTTATATAACATAATCTCATTTGAAATCAAGATAAAGATATAACTAGCATTTTCACAAGATGTTGCAAAGGAAACGTCGTAAGGCATAAGTGCATATATCCATCATCCACTTAGTGTGTGCATTATTCAACAAGGTGGATCTCTCTAAATTTGTTGCAAACATTTATGTTGTTTCATTACTAATTTATTTAGAATCTACTACTACCTCCTCTTCTTGGAATATTAAATTTCTTATCACAATCCCTCTGATTATTGGCATCACAATTTTTTCCACTTTAGTGGCTTTACCTTCAACCTAAAGAAACATGAATTTGAGTCACTCAATTGAAAAGAAATTGCTAAATTGCTATTTATCAGGCTTTGCATAAAAACAATTAAAAACTCATATTTACAACCCTTTAAATATTTACAACCCTTTAAAATGAAAGTATCTATATTTTTATTAATAATAAAAAGAATCTCCTTTATAAAACTTAGGCTCACATGCTACTCCTATATATTTATCTTATATATAATATTCAGTGTCCATCAATTGAATGAGAAGTTGAAAGCTCAACTTAATTGTACCTTTCTGAACTCCTTTGTGGGAATTCATGTCCCATTAATTTAATGGCAAATTGAAGTTTCTCCACTGCTAATTATTCTTGTTTTGGGACAACTTCATATCGGCAATCACTATTGTTGTCATTGTTATTGCTGAAATTGTTGTGAGAGAGGTTGGAGGACTGGACTTGAAGTAGTCTGTTGCTATTTCCATTGCCATCCATGGCTTCATCGTTTAAAAAACTATCTATGAAGGGATCGTCACTCTCCAACAACCCATTGAAAGAGGTAATTTTGGGCAGTTGCAATTTGTTTTGCTGATCAATAACAGGCAAAGAAGCCATCACTTCATCTGCACTTGGTGATTCATCTCGTTCTACCCCTTGTACTCTCTGAAAATGACCATTTTCTTGTAAATTCGGCACAACACCCAATCATCAAGCTAGAGAACAGAAGTACCATCAAAATCAACAATACCAATTTTAGTTGAATGAATCAATTCCTATTCATAAAGAATCAAAACACAAGAAATGTGAAAGGAAAATCATTCATATTGATCAATATTCACCAGTGTATGAAGAATAATTCCATCAAATATTATCACAAAACAGTCAAATTAGAAGATTTCAACAATATTCTTTAGCGCAGATACAGGAAATCAACTAATGGCTATACTTACTCTCAAAGAACCTTCTTGTTAGGTATGTAATGGCCATCCTCCACTACAGGGTCAAAATGCCAAGGTAGTTGTTAGCTTATGCCGTTAGCAATAGCCAGTTTTCTAGGTATAACAAGGAGTACTTTATCAAGCTTCTACAGTATACAAACCTGGGTTTCTTACACCAAAATCCAACCTCCCTTACATTACAAATATATATTCTAATGAAAGAATATAGGAAAAACATAATCATCAGGTTGTTACAAGATTTTAGGAATAAAATCCTAACAGTAAAATAAAAATAAAATTAATTTTAAGTTGCTACCTGGAATACGGAGATGATTGAAAATCCTCTGCCATCAAATTGAAAATTGATTCTTTGACTATTGATATCTTGCCTGCAAATTTGAATCTCTTGTAAATATTCCTGAAAATCTATCGACCT
Organism: Pinus taeda; assembly: GCA_000404065.3. NCBI lineage: Eukaryota > Viridiplantae > Streptophyta > Pinopsida > Pinales > Pinaceae > Pinus > Pinus taeda. The sequence continues at coordinate 16,893 of APFE030042338.1, read as the reverse complement.
CCCTTTAAACAGGGTCAACTATGCCACCTGTTACCCAATGGTCCTTTTATCCAATTTTGAAAGAGAAATTTTTGTCATCTATTGAAGTATAGTTTACAAAACCTTTTAATTCATATTATATTGGAATTACTCATAATTGATCTTGTATGAAAAAAATTCAGGTTCCCCGTATTAAATTAAATATATGTACAGAGTTGAAACATGACATAGATTAAAAAGAAAGCATGTTATAAAGTAGAAAAAGTCGAACAAATTTTATCATCTATCCTTCCATGGACATTACTCTCACATGCCCCAAACTACTACTTAAGACAACATTCCACAATAATGCAGAGGATTACAACAAAAAGATCTGACAACATAAGATACACATTAAGAAAAGGGCATGTCAAAGAGAAGGAAAAAGCAGACAAACTTCATGTATCCATCTATGGACATTACTTTCACATATCCAAGCTACAGCGAAGACATCATCAAGAATGCAGAAGAGCACAACAAAAAGATCTAACAATATTACATTTGTATACACAAAAAGAAGCCTGTTACAGAATAGGAAGAATCAGACAAACTTCATCATCTATCCTTAAATTTACATATATTAAAAATAGAAAATAAAAAAGCTTGTTACGGAGTAGGAAGAATCAAACGAACTTCATCATCTATTCTTCCATGGACATTACTCCTATATGCCCCATGCTACAGCTAAGGCAGCATTGCATAAGAATGTAGAAGATACAACAAAAAGATCGGCCCTACTAAATTAAGAAAAAGAAACTTGCTACCTGCTAGAAATGATCTGACAAATTTCATCGTCTACATGCCCCGAATTATAGCTAAGAAAAGTACACCACAATGATCTCACAGACTTCATAGTTTGTCCTTCCATGGATATTATGCCTGCATGCCTCAAAGTGCAGACAAGAGAGCATTGAATAAGAATGCAGAAGAATACACCAGAATTCCATTGTCAATCCACTTGGCCGAAGAGTATGCGAGACTTTCAACTCCACTATGCATCATGGTTGACCTGGAAGGTCTGTGAACATATTCGGGCGAATACTCTCCCAATAAATAACACCCAATTCCCCATTTCACCCAAACTAGGGCTTGGAGAGCACTATAGTGCCATGTTCCAAAGCCCTTTGTACCCAAAGCTCCTAAAATTGCACTGGTTGTTGCAATGCAACCAATCTCTAAAACTATCACTACCCTAAGCAGAAGCTTTTTCCTCCCACTAATTTTCTTGGAAAACATTTCTAAACATTCCATACCCATGCCAATACAAATGACTGTTATTATCGCAACAACTTTAGGCTTAGAGGGTGGAATGGAGTTTATTTTATACAATTTTCCAACGCCACATTCTAATGCAGCAAGCACAAGCCAAGTAACAGAGCAAATCAAGTTGATACAACCCACTATAGACGATAAGGTTCTGAGGTTCAGAAGAGTACTACCTCTAAATCTCAGCACTTGGCAAACACTGGTGTTATCGACAGTAATCTTGACCACAACACTGGTTAGAAACACATTGGCACAAAACCTGTTTCCTTTACTGTCCACGATGTAATGGCTTATTGCATGGCTTATTGCCCTTCTCGCTAACAGGGCACTACAGAAGCCATCTACTTTGAAGCAACCAGTCACTACAAGGTTGATTAATACTTCTGCAAACCTTGGCACTATTAAGGATGTAGTTATGTAGAATACTTCTTCCAGTCTACCTCCTCTCCTCTGATCCAGGTAGTTTTCCAGGGCATCAGAAGCCATGACTATGGCTCCTCTGTCTTCCTAATCTTTAGACTTGAAAGATCTCATCAGCAGGTTTGTCCAGTCATCAGTGGTTGCAGGATGCAGTGGAATGCAGACACAAATAGGGATTTCTTGGATGGGTGGCTTAAATTCAAAATCAAGCATTTCACAGACTGCAAGGAATTCCACGCTGGAAATGTCCCCCACATGATTGAACAAATGGCAACCACTTCTTATGCATTGTAGAGATGGAAGTATGCACAGGGTATCTGACACTTGTTGTAGTGTTCCAGGCATCCTCTTACCAAGTAAGATTGTGATATCTTTGACTATCCTGAATACAATGCAATTACAATTGCATCCAGGGATGTTATGTGAACAAATCTCTTGAATGGCACCTGCACATTCGGATGGAATCTGGATTGAAGGAGATGTTAATGCATCTTTTAAAGGAGCACATTGGAGCAGTATGGAGGCCACATCATGGGCATTGCATATATATTTCATGAATTGCTGCATGGAAGAATTGATGTATCCATTGACAACATTACAATAGAAGCTTCACTAAATACATGCGTGGTGGTCAGTGCAAACTTATCTATGTCTTTGATTTTGGGACCTGTGAGGGTGGCCATGAGATCCCTAGTGCCCATTTCCAAATAAAGTCTTCCTCTTAACAAGCTTGTAATAAAGAGTGCCAGATTGCCTAAACAGGCCAGTCCCACATCACTTAAATTAACTGATCCTATCACAGTGTCACTTAATTCGAGCTGTGCTATGGCAATAGTAGATAACCACACTAATTAAACAACAAACTTTACCACTAACAACTAGATCATCATATATATGCTTCCCAACCCATCTTTGAACATGCCCATTTTAGCCAACTAAAAGTTTTTCTGTACTTGCCTTTACAGAAGCTCCTATTAATTCACTGGATCAAGGTTGTACCTAATCATAAACAAGAATTTATCTAATCAACTAATCATACTCAAGAACAAAGTTGATCAAGTAATCATAAACAATAATTTATCTTCCTCTGCTCAATCTATATTGTGCCTTAACTTTTTTCATAGCAAAGTGGGACAAATGATATGTTTGTTGATGGCTTTTCTTATGATATCAGAGTTTTAAATCTTGTAATTGGTTTACTATAAAAAATTTTCTTCAATATCTAATTTCATTTTAATATGAAAGTGTTAATTTTTTATACTAAAGTGATTCATTCCTTGACACCTAATTTCATTTTAACATAAAAGTGCTAAATTATTGTACTAAAGTAGTCCATATAAGATGATTTCCTTGGATGGCAACCCAATGTTAGTAATAAAAATAGTATGCTCTATAATTTCCAATATGAAGATCAACCTCTCTGAATTTTCCAGGGCATCAGAGGCCATGACTATGGCTCCTCTGTCTTCCTGATCTTTACACTTGAAAGATCTCATCTGTAGGCTTGTCCAGTCATCAGTGGTTGCAGGATGCAGTGGAACGTAGATACAAATAGGGATTTCTTGGATGGGTGGCTTAAATTCAAAATCAAGCATTTCACAGACTGCAGGGAATTCCACGTTGGAAATGTCCCCTACATGATTGAACAAATGGCAACCACTTCTTATGCATTGCAGAGATGTCAGTACGCACAGGGTATCCGACACTTGTTGTAGTGTTCCAGTCTATTTGAGCTTGTCTTATTATTGTTATTTTTTTGCATTGCTCCATTTTATTAATATAATATTACTTCATTTTGGTATTAGAGCATGGTGTGATATGACCATTATATGAGAGATAGAACTAGACTGTGTGAAAACCTATATAAATTTCTAAGGTCTGCAATGAAAAGAAGTTGCGTCCAAAGTGTTGTGGGTTTTGTGGTGCATAAGATTGAAGTGTGTGACTACATGGAAGTGTGAGTATCTATGTGGACGAGAGACTCAAAGGATGGGAAAAAAAGATGATACTGATTGAGCGAGTGGATTGATATGTGAAAGCATGGAGGATGTGCAACTAATGGAGCTTGAATAACACACTTCATTGTATTCTCTATTTAATAAAAAAAACTATTTTTCGTGGTGGTTGAGTCCCAATTTTTTTTATAGTTGTTCATGTCCTCTGTTGGAGTGGGGCAATATATGTGTTCTCTTTGCTTTTTTTTTCTTCTTCATTCTTTTTTATGGTGACAAATAATATAGTTCTTTGAAGCTCACAAGTTTTAAGTATTTTTATTAGAGAAAAAGAATGGAACCAATGCTTATCAACAAACATCTATGGGAATTAGTAGTTGATGTTTATTATTGATGAATTAAGTGGATATTTATTAGTTCTTGAAGAGATTTCTTCAAATGAGAACATGGAAAATGCATTCTCCACAAAGAATAGGGGACGAGGAAGAAGTACAGGATAAGTTCATTATCAATTGATTCAGAATTAGAATACAAATAAGAAAAATTCACAAGAATATGAATTCATTTCAAGAGGTAGAGGAAGAAGTTCAAGCCAATTTAAAGGAGGAAGCAAAGAAGGATCTCATGTAAAAGGAAGAGAAATAGATGGGAGCACAAATGGATATCAAGAAAGACAAGGACCATAGTATTATTATTATCACAAATTTAGTCAGCTTGATGAAGATTTCTATGAATAACTGAGAGATAATGAACATAAAGGTGTTAATATAGTTGTTGAATAAATTAAAAATGATAAGTTATATCAAGTTTGATGGCACACAATCAAGAAATTTATCAGAAATCTGGAGGCACTAGAAGAATCATCAAACTTTTATAAAGAAAACGAAATGCTAGTTTTGTTGCAGACAGACCACAATATATTGTATTTAAAAAAATTGACTACCTTCTTTTTAAAAAGTAGTATAAATTTGCTAGTTTCAGTCACAAAAAACAACACATTTGAATTTTAAGAAACAAATTAGCATCAGAAAATTGAAAAACTTTGTGTGTGAGTCCATCAGGTTTATTATTCAATGAAGACAACAAACAATAAGCAAAATGCCTATAAAGGCTTGATGGTTACTAAAACCAAACCATTCGCATCGGTATGTGTGGCTAGCTTCCATCCCAGAGAAGAAAAAGACTAATCAATATTTTGTTTGTGGCATTACTGAAAATTGATAGACGCATGGGCATTTTCCTGTAGTTATTGCCATTAGTAGACAGGAAGGGCACTGCAAATTATTGGTCTACATATACATTCGTTGCGGAAAGCAGGGTAGGACATCAAATTTCTAGCCTGTTGTGTGGTGGTTTATTGGGGGAAAGCAAACATGCAATAGAGGAAGTACCATCCATATAATAGATCAAATCCTCTGCATCTACTTAAGTAAAAGATTGGATTCTCTCCATCCTTCTGCTTTTCCACTTTCCATCCTTATGCTTTTCCACTTTCCAGAGAACTTTATGAAAACCTATTTTCCCACCTGTATTAAAAAAAGCAATAATGCAAGAAAATTTGACAGATACGTTCCGTAGGATGCAATACGACATCATTGAGATGTAAAGTTTGAACATATATTAAATAGGTTACAAAAAAATGGAAAGTATCTCTGCAATTAACAAGTTGTGACCAAGCATAGATACTAATGCTTTGAAGATTATTCATTCTCTTGACGATTTCAAATGCAGTTCCTTCAACGAGAAGAATCTCCCCTATTTGAATCAAGTTCTCATCCACAGGGGTTTCATGGGAGCCCCACATTTGAACAGAATGGTTAAGTATATCTCCACTGTTGTGACCTACTAAATTCCAATATGTTTGCTGAGCCAAGCTCATTGCTGTTGGTTTATTTCTTGGTACAACCTCCATATCAAGTTGCAATTCCAAGTTCCCACTTAGATCATAGACCACCTACACAATACCAAAAGTCTGAGATCATGCGCCATGTTCCTAGCAATAACTATAAAAACATTTTACAAAGGGGTAAATGATAGTTTTTCCTCAGACGAAGGCTGAGAGTTATTTAGAAAATGAGCTTTTGAAAATAAAATTGTCTAAGGGTGATATTATGAAGGATAGAATCAGAGAAATTTCTTCGAATTGCAAAGGCTTTCCATTAGCGATAAATGCAGTTGTTGGAGCCATGAGATTCAAAAAGACTGAAGATGAGTGGAGCCTCTCCATTCCTCCAAAAAAAATGGCAAAATCGAGGCCATTTTCCATGAAAATTTACTTTAATTTTTATCAGAAATTTGGAGGCACTCGAAGAATCATCAAACTTTTATAAAGAAAACGAAATGGGGATGGAATGTCTCTCATGTCACTTTTCTTGGCCTGTACCAGAAAAGCCACTGATCCTCAATCCCTTCCCATAATCTCACGCAAAACTTCAAAATCTAACACAAGGCTGATTAATGATAAAAGCCCGAGAATATTGAATGTGCGGCCTTTGATCATGACCATCTACAATCTTTTCCTTGTAATCTGGTACACTATTGTGGACATGATGTACTTTTTAGCAACAATTGTCTGTATTAAGGACAACATTACAGCAATAAAGGGATATCTGGGCGTAGAAACGAGCCCTAAGCAGATTGAATACGCAGCCCTAAGCAGATTGAATACACGACCCTAAGTCTATGAGATTTCAAGATTATTAAGACGGTTGTAAACGAGATAAGTATGGCCCCTCGTTGTCTCTCTATCCTAGACTTTATTTGTGCTAAATAGCATTTATATTGTCTAAGGTGAAACCTTTATCAGAATCTACAATCAAATAACATTTATAATTGATTGTGTGAATAACGAGAAATCTCCTGACAAAAGTTACAACTGCTAACCATTTAAAAATAGAACCAGAGGATTATTTAGAGATAGAAAATATTGATTTCATAGTAATAAAAAAAGAAAAAAAGAAATCGTAACGATGGAAAAAGAAGTCGATAGAAAGAAATTATCATACAAAAGAATGGAAGAAAAACATTATCATTAATATATAGCAAGCCCTTGAAATTTTTCTCGTTGAGCAAATAGTCTTAAAATAGGAACAATACTCAGATTCAAATAGAACTATGTTTGCATGTAAGTGCTGTAGCGAGAAAATCTTTAGCGGACATTTTTAACCCCGGTTCCGCCGTGGTCCTCCGGAATCTGGAACCCCGAAGGAATCCGAATTGGTTCCTGGAGATGACCTCTAACCTATAATTTCGATGACAAACCAGAACTTACAGAGCGTAAAAATCCCTCGCTTATTTCTTCTGGAGGGCTTGAGCCGAGAACGAAGACTTTTCAAAAACATGGTAATAGAGGGAAACCCCTTTCGGAGGAAACCTCAAAACCCCACACCTTGCCGGAAATTACTTTAACAGCCTGGATATGCGACCATGCAGACATGCGTGGAAGAAAGAGAAGCCAAGGGATTTCTCCCGGAACGTTAATAAAAACATCCGCAGAGGGGAAAGCGTGGACACCACTAAATGCACGAATTATTGAATCACACGAGAAACACAATTGCTTACGGCTAGAGAAGCAGAAAAACATAGGAATAGTCCAACACTAGACAAATTTGAAGTAACAACACAGCTGAATATATTTATAAACTCTGTAATCCGGAAAAATAGAACCTAAGCGCATGCATTGCCAAAATCGCACCAGATTGAGTTTAATTTACAGTCAAATTAAATACTTATGCGAACTCTACTATTAAATATTACAATTGCGGACTCTGCCAATAAATATTACATGAGGTATTAAGGTTAATAAGTGTTAGACGGACCGGAGGTTCCGCCACTTCTGCAGCATGCAGTAAAGAAAAAGAAACATATGGAGCTAAAACCCAAAACCGAACGTGGATACATTATTGGTACCATGCCATTGCATTGGTTTTTAGAGTTCTACCAGCTCAAAACAATTTGACGGAAGATTATTTCATTACCTTATAAGTAGTATTTCGCTTCAGTCTGTAGGATTGATGTTATAAACTATAAAAATAAGTACACAAGGGTTCGATTCATTAATAGTTAATTGCATTGGTGAATATTAAGCGAGCTTATAATATACATGGGGTAGGCTATTTACACACAAATGACAAGGCTGTTATATAAATTCAAGAGAACATACCAGTATTAGGCAAACAATATATTTGGCTCTCATTCAAAATTTCCAGCCTACAAATAATTTGTAAGATTATAAAACTAATCTGCATCATATTATGTACACGCAAGGAGATCCGGATTTGAGCTTGCCTCCAATGGTCTGAATTTGTGCAGACCATTTTTTTTCAAGCTAATTCCAATCGTAGAATGTGGAATCCCTTCTTTTCTCAAAAAGTTATAATCTACTGTGTAAAAAATCACCTGCCTTGGAGGTCTCAATAGGCAACCCCTTTGGATTGCCCTGCACATCATGTTTCTGATATGTGCCCTGTTTGAAAGCAAGCTCAGCACCCTTCTCAGCTACAAATTTTGCAAAACGAGAACCTTTCTGCACACTATCCAACACCCTTTTCTCATTTTTCAGAGCATCTGGTAAAAATGGCATAGATGGGGATGACCTTGGAGGAGTAGGAGGTACCAATGCCCACACTTCAGAGAGTAAGTCATTTGGTTTATTGATATTATGTAATATGGATAACTCCTGCATGTCTGCAAAAGTCACAAATTAAAAGTTATTAATACTTCACTACAACAATACTTACGGTTCTACAAATTCTTTGCTAGTTACTCAATTTTGAAGCTATAGAATTACAGACTTCAAGTTGATGCAGCTATTTGTAGTAGATCTTTTTCTGGAATATCTGCATTGGAGCATTTTTAAAGTCTAACATTTTAGACCACTCTTCTTGACCATTCTTCAGGATTCCAAAAGTTCAATCTTAATAACACTGAAGAAGAGTGACCCAAAATGTTGATCTTAAAAATACTTCACTGAATATATTCCAGAAAAAACACTCCTACTAGCTACAGAATTGGTAATAAATACTTACTTCCAGTAGCAAATTGAAAAATTGGCTTAAGCACTGCACAAGGTATGGTGAAATTCAGATGAGGTATAACTGTTCCTCCACTATGTCTGGCATTAATATCAAAGATGAAAGAAACATACCGATCTTTTCAGTATAAAATGTACATATATAAAACATCTATCCACAGTTTCCTACCAATGTATTCTGCTATCAACCAGAGTGAATTTAGACGAGTAAATATATACCTTGTCACTTGTAATGCTGTTTACGTATCATATAAAAGTAGAGAAATTAAGAAGCCAAATTAAGCTCTAACCTGAACGGGGCCCAAACAGACCATGTCCAATTACAAATGCCTTGGAACCTGGACAAGGGCTCTTTATTTCAGGAACAATAGGGCACAGCTGATTTGGAATCAATTCAATCTGTAACAAGGCAACATCCAAAGGCCCTTTGGAGACATATACAACCCTAGCAACAGACCAAGAACGAGGGAGTAAATGATCCAGCCTTACACGAATTATTCTGTAGCTTTTGTAACTCAAATCCAAGGTTGGACGTGTAAAGAATTTGTCACTAGGAAAAACATTCTCAATACATTCATTGGTGGAAATTGCCATGGGTGATGAATTGTTGATTTCATTCTCTTGCTGATCATTACATGCACCAGTCACTAGCTGTGATCTGGTTATGTTAGAAAAGCTTGTAAATCTTTGTTGTTTACCATTGTCATACTAATTATGAACTGGTGTTTTTCCAAATCGCCATGTCTCCAAAAGATGAGCATTAGTCAGTATAAGACCTTTTTCATTTAGTACAATACCGGATGCCCATGCTCCATCACCTACAGTGACAAGTACAATTGATGCCATGGCATGACCAACTGGAGATGAAGCACTTGGCAATGTTGATGCACAGAATTGACTCTCCTCTAGCTCACTGCTACAAGAACCCACAGGAAATTGATTGCTCGCCATCTCAACAAGTGGTGAACCAAGGTGTACAGTATTATCTGGCTTTTCTAACTTTCGTGGAAGCATTAACCGTAATTCACCTAGGGCAGGTACTAAAGCTTCCCATGTTATTACAAGCTGCCATCAAAAATCTGACATATAAGTTATTTTATTGAACTATGACATCAAACTTCAAAGACAATGTTTGTTTTCAGCTTGCTAACGTTAAAAAATCTAAAGCCAGTAAGATAATGGCCCTAATATTAACAAACGGAAATCGTAATAATTTGCATACATGCAAACTTGGGCTATTACCAATCTCTTGACATCCAAATTATTCCTAATGGAAATAATTGATCATCTTCGGTTAACTAACTAATGGTCACTGAGTAACCCTTGTTTGGAATAGAATATTTATTTAAATGTATATAAGATCAACTCTTAAGTGCAGAAGACCCTGGCCTAACAGAGAGGTACCACTATTCCAGCGTTAACTGGGCCAAGGCAGCCAACATTTCAGACATACATCATAAACAAGCAAGCTCTAAACCAGTAAGTTAAAAATAAGGAAGGCGAATCAATCTATACAATTGTTTCACTATGGGTTATTCCTTATTTGTCATCCTGCAAAATACTAACTCTATGCTTACAAAAACTGTTATTTAGGCATATACATACAACTATCATAATTTTCCAATGATTTTCCAACTTGCTAGTTACCTGAACTTCTGCCCCACCACCACGTTGTCGTAGAGGTCTTGTTAGGATGCCAACAAGACTTGCTCGGTCACTAAAAACAGGGCCACCTTCCATTCCTGGATCATATGGGCACAGAGATAGTTTAGTAATGAAAGGCTGATTCATTAGTCAGCATATGATTCAGATTCAATAGCCACCATATCTCACCAGGTAGGCAGCGAATATCGGCCATCAATAGTGTAGGTTGGCTAGATGCAGGAGGCCATGAATTAGCTCAGATCTTGAGAGAATCGCTTGTCATGGCCTCTGATTCTGCCGCTGGTTACCACACCAATAATAGTACAGTGGAAACGTTCACAAACCCTAACGGCAATCCACCCGCTGATTATTTCTTAAAGATATGGAATTCAGACAATGGTAAGGCCTTCAGGAATAAGAATCATCATCTTAATGGACGAGTCGATTCGATTTTATCATATGAAATTCCTTTGAATCAACGGCTGAAATTGTTGCAATCGTCTAACATATAATCTTGTGGTTTATAAGATGACAAGTAAGCAGAGAAGGGAGTTGATTTCAGAGGGAAACACCTTACGGCGTAATTATTCTATAATGTGTTGGGATTGTTAAATCTAGATTTGACTTGAGGATTTCCTAGAGTACGAAGATACTAGTGTGCTATATGATGGATATATGTTGCTTGCATTATTCATGAACTTGGTATATATGATGATTCTTATATTATGATAATGTGAATGCCTTGATGAGTGGAAGATGTTTTGGAATGATGTTGCTTGGTAACTGAAAGTTGATATTGATTGAGAAAGGGATATTTTGTTATTGAAATTGGCATATTATTGGAACAGTTTAAGGAATTGTCACATGTTATGTTGAATTTTGTTCAAATTTAGAGATTCTACTTTCTAAAAATGAGTTTGGTATTTGCTGCTACTTCGTAAGGTATTTTAGAGTGTTGGTCAAGGTACTCGAAAAAATTTTCTTGGTGTGACTTGGCTTGGATGATTTGATTAAAGACATTATTGTTGAATATTGGTTTGATCTACTTGTAGTGGTTTTGGTATTCAATGATTCAGTTATTAGCATAGTGGTATTCACCATTGATTTTTAGCATTTACTTTGGTATCTTGATTTTGAGATTATTACAAGGGTGGGCCAAGTTTGAAAATAGATGAAAGGTGGCCTACATGTTGTTTGATGGTGGACAGGTGGATCCAGTGTGAAAATTTTGATTTTTTTTCCAAGAGGTGTTGAGGGTTCTATCCTTCAATGATGGGGTAGGAGCTCCCTTCTAGTAGGAGCTTGTAAACGACATCAAGGGGTCCCTTCTTGTGGGTGTTGGAGAATGAGTGAATGTTGTATCCTCCTGTAGGTAGAAGCTTGCCTACTGGAAAGATATTGTGCTAGTACAAGACCATGATGTAAATATAACCTTTCTTTACAATAAAAGAAGAAGAAAGAGACAAAGACATAAATGGTTTTCACACACATTTGGTTTCCATATAATATTCTAGTTTTCATGTGTGTCTTATGTTGATTTGTTGGTGTGGTTTTCTTTCTATGGTTTACTTGTTTTACGATTAATACTTCTCATAATCCCTGGCATATCTCACAAAATGTTGGTAATAAACTTATGGATCAGATGCATTGAAAACAAAAGTATAATCTAATTAACGTTTTAATTGGGCATGAAATATTAATTTCCCTCCCATGGCTGCACCCCAATATTTTTAATAATTGGAATCTGGGTAGGCCTCTCTACTAGAAACTTAACCACTTGAAAGTGGATCATGGATAGTGGGAAGGAAGCATAAGAAGGAATCAACCAAAAGGAAGAGACCAAGCCAATAAAGTAGTGACAATGATGTAACAAATGCTATTGCAATATCTACATTCATAGATCAAGGAAAAAATGTATTAAAAGATGTGCACACATATTCAAATTTAGGAGCACCTCCTTTTCTCTTCATGAAGAATGAAGAAGATAACAAATATAGTGACCATTGATTATTAGGTACTAGTTCTTGTTTTAGTTTTAAACGAGATTACCATTGTAGGAATGATTTCCCATCTAATTTCTAATGTAATGATGATGATAATGAATTTACTAAGATTTATTTTATGGTAGAAGTGAAAGTAATCTTTCTTCACATAAACCATATTAAAAAATGTTTTCCCTAGAAGCAAAGATTAAAAATCTCACAACTCAGAATAGAGACTAACAAAAACGAGAATTTAGATAAAGAAGAAATTATTAGATTAAAGACTTAGTTGGAAGAAGGAAGCAACATTGAAGGAGGAATGAGGAATCAACATAAGGTAAAGGATGATCAATGTCAAAGAATGAAGGATGTATTAACTTTATTGAGGAATGAACTTGGAAATAAAATCTCCCACCTATAATAGGGAATGAAAGTTAAATAAGATGTAGTAATCAAGGAACATAAAGAATGAACATGTTATTGTGAAGGACCTCAAGAAAAATTCATCTCTCTCAAATATTAAATTGAAAAGTCAAACAAACAATATTAGCAAATACTTCAAGTAATCATTGACTTGAGAATTGATCTAGGTGGATATTGGTGGCCACCTGCCAAGTCAACCTGGACCCCCACCATTGTCTTTCTCAGCATTTTCAGTGTCCTTAATTGCAGCACAAATTACTATTTTTAGCAGTTTTTCGGGTCCTGAACTTCCGGAGCCGTTTTGAGGCCCTAAACGATGTTTTTTGGGGAATCCAGGGGCAACATCGGTCCATGCAATGGACCGATTTTGCCCGTTCCAACAATGATAGTGCTCGAATAGATCTTTCTAATGAGCTATTGTACGCGTCAAACGGAGATCATATGCTAAAGTTACGACCCCGGGAAGTTGATGTACCAACTTACCCCAAACGGGGCCCACAGTTTGGCGTTTCATCTCCTAGGGTTAGGTTTTGGAATGTGAAGGGTTTTTCATTGTTTCTCAAACAATAAATAGGCCTTCAAGCCTCATTGTAA
>APFE030042336.1:20602-60714 GCA_000404065.3 Pinus taeda | reverse complement strand
TATTAATATTGTTGTGCCCCTATTTTCCCCATATTGTTATTACTGTGCCCCATAGAATCCCTCTATTGTTATTTTGTGCCTTTATATTATTATTGTTAGGTCAGCTTGGTTATATTGTGGCCCATTAGACTTCTATATATAGAAAGGAGGTTTTGTCATTTGAAGCATCCAACAATTGTTCATTTGTGTAATGTAAAGGAGGTTTCCCCCTCGAAGAGGCTGAATTCTTAGGCATTGATCTGTCTTTTTGACTAGCTTATCCCACATTACTTTCGTGGTGTCGAGTTGCATCGCTTTTACAAATTCAGATTTTGCAAGTCCTCCTAGTATGGCATTTATTGCTTTGGAATTACTCTCATATTGTTTCTTGCCGGCATTATCGATAGGAATGAATCATGTATATTGATATCCTAGTTTCAACTATAGCCCACACATATGCTCCAAGAGATTTCAAATAAGATATCATTCTGATCTTCCAAAATAAAAAGTTTGTTCTATTAAATAAAGGTGGCTTGGTAGCAAATAGTCCATCTTGACTACTCATATTGTTGGATCTATCTTCTAGCGATCAAGCTACTTCTGAAGGCCCTACACTCTGATACCAATTTTTATAAATACTAAGGCGGGGGGGGGTTGAATTAGTATTTCATTTCATTTAATATTCTATTCACATTCAGAAATTTATACACTACTTTTCTTTAGGAAACTCACACGTGCACACAACTTTAATGAATGAAAAAACATGTATATGCAATTTACTTTATTTTTCACAATCTCACATAGTTATATGGATCATTATTTCTTTATCCATGCATTAACCATGAGAAGTATTCAAAATAAGAGCAAATAAACCATACCACCTAATCAACTCATCAACACATAATGACACTAGGATTTTTAGGTGGAAACCTAATTTGGGAGAAAACCACCGCTATTGTCATATTTGTCTTCTTTCTTATTATAAATAGAATATTTTACATCTTGTATTGGCACAGACTCTAACCGATACTCAAGATCCTACATGTGAGAGGCTACCACCTCTAGTTTCTCTAGCTCTGACTGGAAGGAAGTTACTACTCCATGATCAAGTTTAACGACTCCTATAGGAAGGAAGCTCCTACCCCCTCATGAAGTTTACCAACTACCACTAGAAGTAAGATCCTAATCCCTCACCGAAGGCTCCAACCCTTAGCACCTACGTGGATCACATTTCAAAAATATTTCATACAGGTTCCAGTCATCTCAAACACAGATCAAACTTGTAGGCCACGTTTCATCCAATTTTCAAAATGGACTCACACTAACCATTAAGCTCAATCATTAAATACCAATAACATTTCTGATATGCTCAAATTGTATAACTGAATACCAAGATACCAATCACCTCTCTACAACAAAATCATTGATATACCAATTCAACAGTAACTAGATCAAATTCTTTGTTTATCAACCAAGCCAAACACTATCCAATATTAAGTCAAACCCTTTTCTCACCAAATTCTGAACCATATACTCAAATCAACCATTAGCATACTCATAAAGTAGAAAAACAACACTTAATGATTCCAAAACTCTCTTCGTAACAAATCACCTCTCAACACATTGATCTCATACAAGACTACATTCTTAACTTCTGAAATCAAACTAGAATATATGCCCAACTATAATAAAATGGATCCATGTATATATGTGTATTTTATGCATAGGAACTGCATACAGATCTCAGATCACTGAATACCAAATCCAAGCCATTATATATGTTCAATGAAAATCTACCTTCATATTATACATTACTCAATAGCAAAAACAATTGTGACAACTTAGATGAAGCAACAATAAAAAAACTTGTTAACTTAGAAAGTATACGCGATTGTTATGAAGAAGACCTGTGTATGTACACATTATTTAGGAACACAAAATGTGTATAGAACTAATCATTTAACACATCAAACCCTAAAAACAAACTGTATATCACAATGACTTCAACTATGAATATGAAATAGCAATTATCATCATAAGTCTCTACACTTTCATGCTTATGAACCTTAAGCAATAAGGAACTCAATTAATGCCAAAACATACTCTACAAGTCAACTCTCCACATAGATAATTCTTAATAGAAAAATACAAACAAAAACATAAGTTTGTGTCCTCCTTTTCCTGCATAAAAAATTTGTCAAAATCGTAAATATCTACACATACGTTCAGATCATATATCTACTATAACCATTGATCTTGCATTCGTTAGCAACTTAAACATTTTCCCATAATTACAAATACAACAAGCACATCCATTAGTTCTCTAAAATATCTTCATATATGTCAAAGTTGAACCTCCTCCTTCCGCCCCGATGCATAGTTGTTTCATATCATATCACAAATGAATAATCCATTGAATGCACACAATAACTACTCAATCTCCTTCTCCTTTTATATCCTTTTGCCTTGCCAATACCATAGGAAAATCCTTTGGATTTGTTGTCAGTAATTGATTTCCTAAGCCACATCGCAACAGTATGACAGGACATTAAATGCCCTAATCTAGTCGATTTGAGACTCTCCTACAGTAGGGAACGAATCCCCATGAATATCTCTAGTTGTATCTTCTCGAAATATGTTCTAAATATGAAAAGCCTAATTGACTCTCCTAAGAAATCATTAATCTAGGGAAGTGTGTCATTAAGTGAAAAAGGTAGGTTTAATATACTTATATGTGCCTAGGAGTGAATAGATGGGCCTTATGTTTTACTAGAATTGTTGCTCACCATTTGACCAACTTACTCTTCTTTTTACCTTTACTTTTTCTCATTCATCTCTCTGATAACCTTCTTGAAATCCCAAGCTAAGCTAGCAGTGGTTTTATCTGCTAGGTGGGAACCTACATTTTCTTCTATGGACTACCATTCCTTAGATTCTTCATCTTGACGTTGATGTTCTTGAAGCCCCAACAACAAGGTTGGATTGAACCTAAGCCCAATCCATTGGACTCCAAGTCTTTGGATAATCCTTTTATATATAGGAGTCTTGGCTAGTGCTACTTGTAATCGTTAGGAGAGTGGTATTCTATAATTTTCATGATATGGGGAAACACTTTCCATCTTCTTTGGTAACATTTTGAGCTCTCATTTCCTAATCTGAAAGTGTTTTCAAAGTGGAGGATGACCCCCACTTGTATTTTCTTCCAAATGTCCATTATCTATTGGTCTTTTGTAGTAATGACATGATTTGAGGTAACTATGGAGGGGTTTGGGTGCTGAGGCCTGATCCAAGTGGCTCTCTTAGTTCCCCATCCATTTTTTTCTTTACTTTGTATGCTCTGATTTCCTCATGCCTTAACTAGGATGCTAGAGCTAATAGTTGTGGATCCCCCATGTATGTGTTTGCTTCCTATATGGTCAAAGTTTTAAGCACAAGGTTTTGGATGTAGAATTCAACAACGTTGGTTTTGTCTTCCATACTACATTACATGAAAAATTCAATGACCTCTTTGGTCTCTTGCAAATGGATAGTCCCTCTCTATGTAATCTAGTTGATCTAAAATATGCATGACTATTCCTTCAAAAATAGTGAGTAAACCTCTTAAGGTTGTTTAGAACTACTTTCCTCCAAGGAGAGGCATGCCATAGTCCCTAAATATGTTTCCAATCATGAAATATGAGTGTCTTTTGATTGTAGAAATTCCCGTGCTTGATGTAATTGGCTCCTTAGTTGTTTGTTCTCCTTCTTAAGTTGTTCTCTCCTATTTGCTTCATCAAGCCTCAACAAGGCCATCTCTTCCCTCATTTTGTTCATTTATTGCTCTATTTTAGCAATATTAGCCACTTCCTTGTGTTATGATATTCTCCTCCATCGCTAAGTTTGTACTTTTTCTTTATCCACTTCAAGTAGTAAGTGACACACTAGGTGTTCAAGGAGTATTCTTCATGATGTTCATGTAGCAAGGGAATCAACCTTCAGTGGCCAACACAAAAAAATGGGGCTTGTTAGGCCAAAAAATTGTCATGTTTAATTCATATTCTCACCTTATGCTTACTCATGGTTTTCATTTTCATTACTATCATTTTGCACAATTGTTGGGCTAGTAGCTTAAACTTGGAGCATGATCACGGAAGTGTTCATTATTTAACCTATCTCCTTTATTTCAATAAGATTTTCCTCAAAATGATTATTGATGATGGTGCTTGTGTTGTTTCATGAAGGCATATGAAATCATGATTAAATATATACATGCATCAACAATTAAGTGCACATAGTTCTGCTCCTGCACCAATGCTCCTACACTAGCATTCCTGCACCGATTTGGGGCTTTCATACATTGGCACATTTTTGGGAAAATTCGAGAAAGATTTTTTGTTAAAAATGATGTTCTAACACCTTCCCATGAGTTGGATTGTGCCCAGGTCACATGTGTGGGTCTCTAAAAGCAAATCAAAAAATCTTCTCAAAAATCGCACAGTTTCCAAAATTCCAAGTTTGACCTCAACCCGCGTGAATATGGAGGATAATCTCATAAATCTGAGCATATGGTTTTTTTTACTAGTATAACAAGTTATCTATAACTGAAACTGTTTCCACATATTCGCAATGATTTAAAATTTACACAAGGGTCTTTGAGGCAGTTTTATAAAAGAAGACTGTTTTTCCATAATTTTAGGATCTTTCCCAGATGTGCCAAAAAATGGAAAATTTGTATCAGTATGCATTTTCTCAATGGGACAATGTTTTTACTAGTCTCCTATTGATGGGAAGTAGTTGGCATTCAATCCTTCACCTTGTTTCCAAAGGTTTTGCTTGTTCAAAGCCTATCATGTAATTGTAAATTATATAAAATCCAAATCATGGCTCTATAGGGAGGGGGGGAAAACCATTTATTGTACTTACATGCTATTGGATCAAGTTTAGGGGACTCTTCCCCCTTCCCTATGATTAGTTGGAGGCTGGATTCCAGGCTTTGATGTATAATTGTTGCAAACATTCAAGTTAATCTAAGGAGCTATGCTAGTTTATCAATTTCTGAGTTCAAGTCTTATGTGAATGAGTTGTTTGTGTATTTGATTTCCCAAGTTTCATAAAGGGAAATGAACTCGTTGGCTAGGGCCCAACCAATCTAGCTCATTCTCCCTCTTTTTATAAGGTGTGCTAAAATATTTATACGTAGATTCAGAGCAAAGGAGTATTTCTTTTATGTACCTAGCTAGCATATTTATGTTTTCTTCATGAACTACGTGCTTCTCAAATCCAAGGTTTGACAATGTGGTTTTGTGTATCTATTTAAGATTACTGTAGTATTTCTTTCCTTTGATGCATTTCGTGAATTCCTTTCTGCAAAGGTGTGTTTCAAGTGTGCTTTAATCCTGCAAGTGTGAGTTATTTTGGCAAGATTTTTTATTCTTGCAAGGCGATTTATTTCCTTTACACAAGTATATTTCATTTCTAAGTACAACTTTGCAAGTATTCTCGATAAGCAAGTTTGACTTAAGATTGATTCGTTAGTTATACTTCCTTGAGTCTGAATGAAACCCTATTCACCTTGCGAGGATTTGTAACTATGTCTACTTCCCTACGAGAATAGCCTAGTTGAGGACTAGAATCCATTGTGGGACCCTTTGAACTAAAACCTCCATTTGAGAAAGGCACAAATCTGGTTTATATGGTGACAATCATCTAAAAAATAAGGGATGATCTGATTCTTAAATTAGATGTTCATGCTTACATGAAGAAGCTTTCTATTGCAATAGAGATTCCATTTGATTCCTGAAGTGCTTTTGCTTTTGAATGAATAATAAGGGAGTCTTGTGATTATGTGTGATTTATTCTCTGCTTTGATTTACTTTGCAATCCATTCATAGTTAGCACCCTTTACATTTCATGCAAGTGGTTTGGAAGCTTGGTACAGGGATATTGGTTCTCTAGTACATGAATCAATACCCTAGTACAAGAACAGTGCACCCTGGTATGGCCGTCAATAAATCCCATGCTATCGGGCCATAAATGAATGGCGGGTGTATATGCCCACTGTTCGATTTCGGCCTTAGTAAAATCGAACGGTGGGCATATACACCCGCCGTTCATTTATGACCCGATAGAATGGGAAATATGGCTTGCCCCCTGGTATAGGAACCCAAAATCCTAGTATTAATTAAGGTTACTTAGTGCAGGAACCAACTATACTTTTGGTACTGGAACTTCATTTTATTACAGGAATATCGTTCTAGTACAGGAACTTTGTTCCAGTGAAGGAACGTTGTTGCGATGCAGGAACACAGATTCAATCCAGGAAGGAAAATTTGTAATAGAGACAAATGTACCTAAAAGTTTAATTATTTCTCTGTCTCTTAACACACTGATACTCAACCACAAAATATTTTCTTTATTTCCTTTATTTACCAGAATTGTTTGTGCTGATTCAAGTTCCCTTCATTAAGTTCTAGTGCAAGAATGAGACTCATTTCGGTACAAGCACGTGATTTCTCTAGTACAGAATGAGATATATTTAGTAAAGGACTCAAATTTATAAGTATAATAGAAGATCATCCCTTCTGTTCTTCTTAAAGCACTGGAGTCTTTATTATAGGAACATATTTCATTTTCCAACATTAATTTCAGATTGATTGCAAGGCATGCTTTAATTTTTCTATCAAAGTTTGTGACAACTATTTTTCTTGAGCGAATCCAATTTCCATAATGATGTGGCATCATTGTATTAACTAGTGCAGGTTGTTGAAGTCCTTCTCTAGCATTTGCAGTGTTGCACCTCTATGTTTGCGAACTCCCAGATTGACAATTAAATGTTAGGTTGTTTATTAAACCCAACATTTTGGCACCGTTGTCGGGGAGGCACTTAGGGGATTGACCTTGGTGACCTGTTGCAGTTTGGTTTTCTTTTCACCTAGTTTCTCTTGCAAGTTTCTATTCTTTGAATTTATTTATTTCCTGCATATCTTGGTTATTTGAAGGTTTTTTATTTCTTAGGTACTGTAAGAACCCCTCCATATATATATATATATATATATATATATATATATATATATATTATATATATATATATATATATATATTTACATTATCCCTATGCTGATAGAAATATACCAGTTTGGCTTATTGAGAACAAGAAAATTGTATTTTGAGGAATATTCGAATGAGGAGTTTTGATGTTGTTGCAGAGGTATACAAATCATATAATGATGAACTCATAAGTGAAAAACTTAATATTTTTCTTGAACATAAAGATAATATTATTAAATATTTGATTTCAAAATTGGATGATTTGTAAGAAGAACAAAAGATGAATGAAGAACCATTGTTGATCTTTTGGGCCAACTGTAGAAACAAACACTTCCTTGGAAAGTGTCCACTTAGTAGCGTGAAAGTTTACAGAATTTGTGAAGAGGCTCATGCGATAGAACATTTCCCGTCACTACCAGGATTACTAAAGGTACTCAGGAAATCAAGTAAAGAATCAAATGAACTTCCAGGTATAACTCAAAACTTATCATCATTCAATACTTGGATTAATGCTTATTCTCCTGAGCAGGTTCCTCAACACATTTATAATCATGTAGTTTCATGGAAAAAATTTAGTCCTCCTCCAATTGAATACCCTACTTCATGGTCGCAGTGGCCCTCTCCCCGGACCTCATCCTCAAGCTAGATATCCCCATGGCTCCAGGAATGGTTTAGAGCCCATTCCCTAGGGCATTCTTTCATGCAAAATCAACAACACCAACCACAAATTTTTCCTGATGCACCACCAAGGTATCCTCCTCCATGGTCACAACTACTTGGGAAACCTTATGCTAATCCATGTCCTAACCCATACTCCAACCCAAAACCTAGACCTAACCCTAGTCCATACCTTAATCCAAACCCTAGACCTAACCCTAATCTAAAAACTAGACCTAACCCTAATACAAAGCCTAGTCCAAGCCTTAACCAAAACTCTAGCCCAAACCATAATCCACACCAACAGGTTGCACAACAATTTAAAACACAAGTTCTTCCTGTTGACTCCCCTACTATGTGTAATGATATATCTTTGAGGTTGGGGGAAGGGGTGAGTTTGGAAACATATCCTATCACTACAAAATATTCACTCCAGAAATATCTAATTCAAAGACCATTAGATGAGCAATATTCAATTGGAACATGTTCTAAAATTGTTGTTGAAACTCAAAGGCCTAAAATTTCCCTTAACCATTCTTGCCATTATGAAAATAAAATGTTTGAGCCCGAACTTGAGGGGTTTATTTTTTCTCTTTCACTAGAGCCCTTATGCCTCCTAGAGAGTGATTATCAAGTTGTGGAAGATTTTTACAAATTGGAGAATCATAAATATGTGGATCCCATTGAATCTCGGTTTCAATCCGCACACCTTATTCCCTCATCATTCGACAACTCTTGGTACCATATCAATTAAAGAAATTGGTTTCTCATACTCTAGTATGTGTTGAAGCTTATTCTTTAAAACTAGGTGTGATTATCTTTAATATTTTGTTATGCACATGGCTACATTGGAAGTACTCCTACACTTGAAGGAGACCTTCCTTCCTTTAAATTAGAGTAGGGTAGTATAATAACAATGAATAAAAATGTCATTTGAAATTAAATTGTATAATAACACTCTTGAAACTGAAATTCTTAGGGCACAACTATTGAAATTCTTTACCATTAAGCACTCTTGTTGTAAGACTTGTCAGAAGAAATTCACTCGTAATGCCTCATATTATATAAAGTGACTTTAATTGTTGGTTGAGATTAATAATTGGGTCAGTTTGGGGGATTGTTATTGTTATATTTAATACTTCCCATTCATAAGCTTAAAAACTTACTTTTGACCTATTCATTAGAACAAACTATCATCCAAGAAATCATTTCAAGTTTCTCTTTGAAGGTATTCATGAAAAGCCTCCTATGGTGGACCACTCCTATGAAACCCTACTGAGCTCTCATGAGAACCCTAGCACAAACAAGTTAAGGAATATTTTATTCATTATCCGGGATGTTTTCTTTAAAATGAGTCTTTAGGGTAGAAGGACCAATCGGTAAAGATTAGTAATTAAAAACTTTTCACAACATCCCATGCTATTAAGGAGAAGATTTGCCTCCCCACCTATTAAGTAACCTACTTAAGGCTAATTATAATCATAGTTTCTTTTGAAAATGATTAATTGAGGGATGGGAGGTCTCATTACGAGCCAACCTACTGTGATCATGGGTCCTAATGAGAATGACATTACTGCTACTGGTCACCAAGCCAGGGTAATGGATTTCAGTTGAAAAGTTGGAAGACAAGAGGTCTCATCATGAGTCGGCTTGTTCATTCTTATTAGTTCTTGTGAATGGCACTATCGTTAGCTGGTTACCAAGCTAGATCAATGACCTTCAGTTAATTCCCAAATAAAAGTAAATGCTTTTAAATGACTCTGAATACATATCTAATAGATGAGACACATATATTTCATGGGGTTAAAATGCATCCCTGTCAAGGCTATATATGCCTACTAGCATTAGGGCCATGCTTGTGGTATTAAATTTAATTTTACACTATGATTTACCTACTTGTTTTCGTCTTTCCCTGAACTCATTATCATATCTCTTTGAGAATGGGTTTAAGATCCTTTCGATAATATGCTTTGGAGTTCTATCTTTCATAAATATGAAGGTTTTCTTGGATGTGGGACCCTCAGTGCATGTGATTCACTTTTATTGAACAAGAGGAGCTTCAAATATATGCTTGGGTAATGGTAAGATGGTCATCCTCGGAAGGTATCGTTTTGTCATATTTCCTTTTCCCTATTTCCCATCCATTTTAATGCCTTGGCTGCCAAATAATGTCACTTCCATTTATTATAATGAGGCTATTGAAAGTGAAGACTTTTTTATTTTGATTACTCTTGAGATGCTTTATGAAAATTTTAATGGTTGGCTATTTCATGATAACACGATTCTTGCAGTAATGTCATTATTAACATTCCTTTGGTACTCCTAGCATTAGTTATTATTTTCGAAATAATGAAGATCAGTCTTGACATCATTAAATCTATGGTAGCAGTTATTCCTTATCTTATTTGATGAAAAGGAAGTCAACATCATATGGAACTCACCTACATTATCTTACTCAATTAGCCCTATAGTTTAAGTCAATGCAACATGACTCCAATAGAGAAACACTAGCTCTACAGTCATAATTAACTTTGGTCTATGTTAGAGGTTTTGCTTGCATGAGGATATGCAAGATGATCAACATAGGGGGATATTATGTTTAATTCAAATTCTCACCCTATGCTTACTCATGGTTTTCATTATTATTACTATCATTTTGCACAATTGTTGGGCTCGTAGCTTAAACTTGGGGCATGATCACGTAAGTGTTCATTATTTAACCTATCTCCTTTATTTCAATAATATTTGCATCCAAATGATTATTGATGATGGTGCTTATTTTGTTTCAGGAAGGCCTATGAAATCATGATTAAAGATACACATGCATCAACAATTAATTTCGCCTAGTTCTGTTCATGCACCAACACTCCTACACTAGCATTCCTGCACCGATTTGGGGCTTTCACACATCTACACATTTTTTAGAAAACCCGAGAAAGGTTTTTGTTAAAAATGATGTACTAACACCTTCCCATAAGTTGGATTGCACCCAGGTCACATGTATGGGTTTCTATAAGTAAATCAACAAATCTGCTCAAAATTCGCATAGTTTCCAAACTGCCATGTTTGACCTCGACTTTCGTGAAGATGAAGGAGAATCTAGGAAATTTGAGCATATGAGTTTTTTAATAGTATAACAATTTATCTAGAACCGAAACTATTTCTCAATATTCACAATGATTTAAAAGTTACACAAGGGTCTTTGAGGCAGTTGTATAAACAAAGACCGTTTTTCCATAATTTAAGGATCTTGCCCAGATTTGCCAAAAAAATGGAAATTTTGTATTACATCTACATTTTCTCAATGGGAAACTGGTTATACTGCTCTCCTATTGATGGGAAGTAGTTGGGATTCAATCCCTCGCCTTGTTTGCAAAGGTTTGGCTTGTTCAAAGCCTATCATGTAATTGTAAATTATATGAAAGAAAAATCATGATTCTGTAGGGAGGGGGAGAAAACCAGTTATTGTACTTCCATTTTGTTGGATCAAGTTTAGGGGGGTCTTCCCCTTTCCCTATGATTATTTGGAGGCTATATTCCAATATTTGATGTATAATTGTAGCAAACATTCAAGTTAATCTAAGGAGTTATGCCAGTTTATCAATTTCTGAGTTTAAGTCTTATGTGAATGAGTTGTTTGTGTATTTAATTTCCTAGCTTTTGTAAAGGGAAACGAGATGGTTGGATAGGGCCCAACCAGCCTAGCTCGTTCTCCCTCTTTTTATAAGGTGTGTTAAAATATTTATATCTAGATTCAGAGCAAAGGAGTATTTCATTCATGTACCTAGCTAGTAGATTTATGTTTTCTTCATGAACTACGTGCTTCTCGGATCCGAGGTTTGATAGTGTATTTTTTTGTATCTATTTAATATTAATGTAGTATTTATTTCCTTTGATGCATTTCACGAACGCCTTTCTGCAAAGGTGTGTTTCAAGTGTGCTTTAATCCTACAAGTGTGAGTTATTTTGGCAAGAGTGTTTATTCTTGTAAGGCGATTTATTTCCTTTACGCAAGTGCGTTTCATATCTGAGTACAAGTTTGCAAGTATTCTCGACAAGAATTTTGACTTAGGATTGATTCGTTAGTTATATTTTCCCGAGTCTGAATGAAACCCTGTTCACCTTTTGAGGATCTGCAACTATGTCTACTTCCCTTCAGGAATAGCCTAGTTGAGGACTAGAATCCTTTGTGGGACCCTTTGAACTAAAACCTCCATTTGAGAAAGGCACAAATCTGGTTTATATGGTGACAGTCGTCTAAAAGAGAAGGGATGCTCTGATTCTTAGATTAGATGTTCATGCTTACATGAAGAATATTTTTGTTGCAATAGAGATCTCCTTTGAATCCCTAAAGTGCTTTTGATTTTGAATGAATAATAGAGGAGTCATGTGATTATGTGTTATTTATTTTGTGCTCTGATTTACTTTGCAATCAATTCATAGTTAGCACCATTTACATTTCATGCAAGTGGGTTTGAAGCTTGGTATAGGAATACTGGTTCTCTAGTACAGGAATTGATACCCTAGTACAGGAACAATGCATTGTGTTATAGGAACCCAGAATCCTAGTATTAAGTAAGGTTACTTAGTGCAGGAACTGAATATACTTCTGGTATTGGAACTTCATTTTAGTACATGAATATCGTTCTAGTACAAGAACTTTGTTCCAGTGCAAGAACACTATTGCGATGCAGGAACACAGATTCAGTCCAGGAAGGAAATTTTGTAATAGAGACAAATGTACCTAAAAGTCTACTTATTTCTCTATCTCTTAATGCATTGATACTCAACCACAAAAGATTTGCTTTCTTTCCTTTATTTACCAGAATTTTTTCTGCTTATTCAAGTTCCTTTCATTAAGTTCTAGTGCAAGAATGAGACTCATTTCGGCACAGGCACGTGGTTGCTCTGGTACGTGAATGAGATATCTTTAGTAAAGGGCTCATATTTATAAGCATAATAGAAGATCATCCCTTTTTTTCTTTTTAAATCACTGAAGTCTTGATTACATGAACATATTTCATTTTCGAGCATTAATTACAGATTGATTGCAAGGCATGCTTTAATTTTTCTGTCAAAGTTTGTGACAAGTATTTTTCTTGAGTGAATCCAGTTTCCAGAATGGTGTGGTGTCATTGTATTAACTAGTGCAGGTTGCTAAAATCCTTCTCTGGCATTTCTAGTGCTGTGCCTCTAAGTTTACGAACTCTCAGATTAACAATTAAATGTTAGGTTATTTATTACGCCCAACAGGGCTTCCTTGGGGTTGTTTGCTTTGTTACCTTTTCAATTTTTGTAGCTCTGTAGAATGATTTTGTAGTAGGGCAGTCTATACTTGTAGATGGGTATCTTGTACCTGTAATTTACTTGTTACTTTGTGACCTTAGGTAGTGCTTGTACTTCACCTTGTTGTGCCTTTGGTTTTGATAATTCTTGCTCTTCTCCCTCATGTAGCCTTTCAAATTCTTTATTGGGTGCTTCCTCAACGTTAATGGGGGTAGTAAAATTAGGTTTTGGTTTGCTACTAAACCTTATCCTAGTTATTTTCCTTCTGTTATATGCATTTTGTTGAACATGCGTACTTTCACTTGTCTTGGTGGGAGTACTAAATCCTACTTGTGTGGTTGAATATCCTTCTCTTCTTCTTCCTAGGTTTCTTCCATTTTTTGTTTTGCAAGGTTGGTCACTTCCTTCCATTTCCTTTTCTTGGTTGAACTCTTATGAGGTTTGTCAAATTCTTCCTCGGCCTCTAGGAAGGCTTGTCTATCCATATCCACAAAATCAATCCAAAACATGGGATGTTGAAGGTTTTCCAATGCATCAATAATTATCATCTTAATTAGCTTGTGATGGGATAGGTATTTATGATTTCCATCTTTAAATTTTGTGCTCATATCCTTGAGGGAATAAAAAAGGAAGTAGGGGATACTCAGTAGCTCATGAGTTGGAAGGTGAGCCTAAAATCTCAGTTGATATAGTAGTATGAATTGATAGGCATACACTATGCTCAACCTACCCTCATAGGAAATGTATTTGAGAATGTGATAAGCTACTTCAGACCAAGGGCTAGTTAGAATATCACTTTTATCCTCATCAAGTTGCTCATTGGGTAAGTAGAATCCTCTCTTGGCATTGGTGGCATCATGGCTCTCTTCTTTGTTCTAATGCAACCCGCTAGGTAGAGTGCTAACTCTACTGATGGAATATTCATTGGCATATATTACCAATCCCTTGACTATAGTGACCAGTTCACGACCCTCAGGGTTTTGCAAATTCATTGTAAATTTCATAGAAACGTCATCATAAAACCATATGAGTTTCTAAAAAATTCCTAGTCATTAATAGTTTTCCAAGATAGAAACAACCTCATGATTATGGTGGATTCTATTTGTAGCAGTTATCTCCTTTCTTATGATAGAGTCCTTTCAAAGTTTTGAGGTTTGATTTCACAAATTTGGATAGGCTTTAAAAACTTTTCAAGAAGAAAAGTGGCATTGTTCTTGTGCTACTATATGATACAAAGTTTCATGTGACATCATGGTACTCTATTTTTTTCAACTATAAAAACACACATCCTCAACTAATTCTTCATTATTATACTAGGCATAAATGTATGAAGGAAAAAAAATTGACAAAAAATTTGATTGACTCTCTCCTTTCCCTTAATTCATAGTTATGGCGCAGGAATTCTGAACAACTAACTGATAATTCTCAATAAGTACCCATAATGTAGATGCCAAATGCAAGATAAGGTGATGGAAATAATTCAAATGAATTTTTTTTTAAGAGTACCAGCCTCTTACATCATGCTTGGGGGTCTTTGTGAGTTATTTCAACAACACACTGTATTCCTATAGAAAACACTTTGTCTCCTATAGTTTCCAGCGACATGTTTCCTTTTGTTGTGTAACCTGAGTCATGTAACTCTACAAATGATGGCTTCATTTCTTGTAGTGATGGGAATTATTGTCATGAATATGTATTACTTGTTTTCATGAACAATTTTGAATGAAGGATAGGTGATGAGCTTGAATTATATCTTGATTTAAGGGGAGAGGAGTTTGGGTGGTGGAGAAGGAGGGCTCAACACACAACACTGAGCTAGCCCACCTACCCTCATAAATCCTTGTGTTTCACATATATCCACCTCAATTGAGAATCATTAATAATAATGGCCACCTTTTGAAGGATAGTCATTTTGTCTCATTTTTTTCCCACAAGTGGGAACGACATTTTAGATAAAGTGGAGTTGACTGCTAAATTGGCCAATATTGTTGCTAGTTAGGTTGGTTGTTTCAACCATTATTTTCACACAAATGACATTTTCTCCTATTCTTGAATGAATTCACAAGGTGAGTGCTAAAGGTTTGATACCTTATGCTTACCTTTCAAGGTGCTAGAGGGTGTTGTTTTTCCATTTGAAGGTGCCTTCAATGTGCTTTGTGGTGAATAAGCAATCTTATAATAACCCATAAGAGATCTTGCAACTGCTAAGGCCTATTTCATCAAAGTTAGAGTGAGTGTCTGGATTTGTTGATCTTTCTAGAGGGTGTGGTCTTCTTCAAGAAAAATGTTATTGTTCTGGAACCTGAGCTTCTAGGATTTCTACAGTCTGCTATAGGACTGTGTAGTCTCTTGTACTAGGCATAGAATTCCCTCATGTTCACTGAAAAATCCTTCTAAAGTGGCAAGGTGAATTGGTAATTTATGGAGAAGCAGATGACATAAATGGAGAGGGATTCTGTTGTGACTATAATGGAAAAAATGGAGAAACTAAGTTGTCGCGGGGCGAAAGATAGCGAACAGTAGAGGAGAAACCAAGTTATGATGCATGATGATGAAAAAACTAAGTGCTAGGGTGCCCTTGGTGTATTTCGCCAGTATAGATGCCAAATTGTTTCTTGATATGTAGTTATTTTTCAAAAATTGGCTTTCCTGTAGCAATATAAGAATTTCCTATAACAGTTCAGGGAAGAAAAAAAAACATATGGGAAGAAGATGGTGATTGATGTCCAAGGTTGTGTATGATGAAAATAAATGGAAAATGGTGCACAAATGTCACCTGGGCCCTCTTGGAGTGCTTTAGCTGATGTCTTGGACCGATGATGTAGGTTGTAATGTTCAACATGTGTTATTTTATCTTGTGGTTCCTGCACATGAATCAAGGTAAGACAAAAATACTTCGTTTTGTTTTTTACTCTTTTTTTTTTCTTTCCTTTTTTTTTCATTTTTTTTCTTTTTCTTCTTCTATTTTATTTTTTTGGGATTATTGGCTACCTCGTGGAGGTTTTAAGCTAGTGAGCCTTCCTCAAGTGCCTCAAAGGAGGTTTTCATTTGAGGTTATTTTTTCTTCCTTTTTCTTTGTTGGTCAGGGACTGAATGGATTGGGAGCTTCGATGCTCCAAATCAAATTCATTTCCTTACTTATTGAATTTGTAAACTCAGCCCTGAAGAGGGACTTCTTGTAAATTTTCAACTGATATCCATTCACTAGAAGAGAAATTTGTTCCTCATCTATAATGTTGCTTTTGACTGAGCCATTGTCATAACACTTCTAAGCTAGATAAGGCCTAAACCATCTGGTCATGAGTTTTCCATTGAAATCCTTGGACTTGGATTCATACAAGAGGGCCCAATCACCCACTTGGAAGGCTTTGGTTTCAATGTGATTTTCATGCCATACTTTTATCTGCAGTTAGACTATTTGAATGTGTAACAAGGGTTGCATTCTACACTAACCTAGTGCATTCAATTGTTGTAACCTATCAACCCATGTAGATTTTTCTCACATGGCTTCTACTATTATTGATACCATTGATTTTGTTGAAGTTCGTAGAAAAACAACCATTGGTTTCTTTCAATTTTGGTGCATAGATGACAACCACCATGTAGCATATCAAGGATTGTTTTGTACATTAACTTTACTCATTTGTCTTATGTTAATAAAGACAAAGTAAATGGTAAACTAGAGACTAAGATTGAAAAGCCATGAAGTGAAATTGAGATGACCATTGTTAATGAATACATGTTATAATGGCTAATATGATTATCAAAGTGATATATATATATAATTATATATATATATATATATATATATATATTAATATATATATATATATATATATAATTGGGAAAAAAACCACAATATAAATACTATTGATTCAAACATCAATCATCCTTCTTGCATGATACCAAATCCACTAAACCTTTATTGCTAAAGTGTATTAAGAAAAACAAAGCAATATGGATTTTTGATAAGCCTTAACTGCATTGGGACCTCAAAGTACAAAAAAATAATATTGTGATGGTTCCTAACAAACAAGATCATTTACAATTTATTAATTTTGATTTTCAAAGGTTAACTAATTAGAATAAATATGATAGATAGTGAACAT
This sequence comes from Pinus taeda, assembly GCA_000404065.3. NCBI lineage: Eukaryota > Viridiplantae > Streptophyta > Pinopsida > Pinales > Pinaceae > Pinus > Pinus taeda. The sequence goes on along the minus strand of APFE030042336.1, from coordinate 43,657 downwards.
GTTTTTATTTTAGGACTATTGTCCTTTTTCCCACCTTTTACTCATTCTTAATAACATGAGCAAAATTAAAATAGTAGAGGTTTTTAAAATTTGTAAATTGGTTGGGATTACGACTTTAAAGTTAATTTTGGTAGAGGAGAATTTCCATGGAGCAGGATTCGGTTGTTAACACCAAGCTATCCTTTTTTGTGCCCAACTTCATCGTGACATGAAAACCACCTTTGAAAATATATGTGGTAATACAGACCCCCACTTTAGAGGTTTTGAAATGAGAAGGGGGGTTGGGGGTGAGTGGGGGAGTTCCAGCTCAGTCATTCAATCTTGAAAAGTGGTATGTGCTTGGATCTCCATCGCACCCACCCTTTTCTCATTGAACTTCAAACAACTATGGGGATCTTCTTTTAATCTAGTCTATCCACCTTTTTTTTGCAACAAGTTGACTTCCTAGATCTTGAGCTTTGAGACCCTTTTTAGACTGGATCTTAAGGATAATATATTTAGTGTAAAAACATGATATTACTAGAAGCTACATTTTTCTAATTACAATGGAAATACGTTATGCTAGGATCATGCCCATTGTGAAGGCTACCACCATAATGGACACAATTTGTACAAGTAGTGAAATTTGATCTCTAACTAGAGATATCACCACATTTATGAGGCCACCTGTTCGAACCCCTTACTATGAAAACATCTGAGTAACACTTCCTTGCATTCAATCTAGACACATATTGTTGCTCTATTCCCTCATGGACAGCGTTGGAAACATATAACTAGAAGATGGCCTTGCATATAATCTATTTTTAATTATTTAAAATGAAGATCATGATATTTTTTTAGAGTTTTGGATTAAATAATTCCACCTTCAAAAATAATTTCTTCAATTCAACTTTCAGATAGTAGACTACTAAAGTCGTGATCGATTTGATAAGTATGTTGAGTGGGGAGGCCAATCCACTAGCAGAATCCCTACCCAGTAGGATCTTGCCCCCAATTGACTGCATTCCCAAATTCCTCCCAAAGGAAATGAAATAGAGAGCTAAGTAGTGAGACTGACTTGAGATGATATCAATCAGGTCGAGATGACATAAGTTGGGCTGGGCCCACTAGGAATTCAACTTTCACGTGCCTGAATTGCTCAAGTGGATAATGGGACCGATATTCCCTTTTCTGATATGACATGGACAAGGGTAATCCCTATCAAATCTCAATCATTGGGCTACTAAACCATTAAAACGATGTGTGGGGACTATGGTAAGTGAAACTCGATCCAGTGTGAGATGTGCTAGGATAGACCATTGGTTTCACGATCGACTCTTGACCATCAAACTATGGGACCATGGAAACAATGTGTCGAGAGTGTGGCAGGTGGAACTTGATCCGATTTGAGATGTGCGAGGATGGCCAAACAAGATCATGTATTTTAGCCATCGACCTAACAATATGATTATGCAGAGACTCAATTCGAGGGGTTTCACTATGGTCTGAAACCCTTGGCCAATATATAATTATTTTTATTTTTATTTTTTTTTTATATAAAATATTTATATATATATTTTTATGTTTTTCATTACAATGTTGAATATTGAAAAAATTGACATAGTAAAATGATAAAGTGAAAGTGTTACATCATTATGACATAGATATAAAAAAAAACAATATTTGATGACATGGTTTCCATGGCAAAGCAATAAAAGGAGTTGGTATGTGTGAAAAGTTCATAAATCAAATGTTCTAGGTTTATCAATCAAATAAAAGATTTGAATGGAAAGATAAGTCAACGTTCCTTATTTTGGGCACATGTATCTCAAATCAATTTCATTTTAATGGAGGAAAAAATGATTTTATTTTTTAATTCTCACACCTTATTTCCAACTTCCCCCTCATATTTCCTATGCATGCATGTCACCACTCTCACTACATACAATGTTAAATTCATTCTTAATCTTGAATTGTGTTTATTTTGTGTGTGGGATTTTTAACCCAACGATGCCATTAACCACCATATTCCATTCACCTTACATCAACTTTTAGAAACAAAATTTTCTTCCAGCGAATAATCAATAAGTTGATATATACATATACATATACATATACATATATACACCGATTGTATGTGCACAAATTGATTCTAGAAAGGCATTCTTGTGACTTAAATCATCGTTCCATTACTTCTTTCTTCAATGGCCATACTCTATTTTATTATGTGGAAGAATAAGTATAATGAAAACAAACCTATATAAAAAATTCACAACCAAATACTGTCAGGAGAGACAATTTTGTGTGAACATTATAAGTTGTTAAGGAAAATATATTGTGTTATAAATAAGTTGTGGCCAAGATGGAAGAGTTGAGGCTACAATATGTGAGGGTCATATTTCAGAGCAAGCATGGTTTGATGGCAAGTATTTTAATCACATGATCTGACGATCCATATTAAATACACCCCCACAACCTAGTTCTTAGATGTTTAATGGGAATGGAGGGTGATCATAGTGAAGTTTTTATCCCACACTACCTCTTGTGATGAATGGTTGAGATGAATTGCACACCCCCCCATTTCAAAACCACTAGGGAGGGGAGTTTGCATTACCACTAATATTTTCAAAGGCGGTTTTCATGTTGATGAAATTGGGCACTACAGAAGGTCATTTTCCAAGTCATAGACTTGTGGGTAATGTGATTGCCACACACTTTCATAGGGAAGAGTATAGTCCAAATAGGTTTTTACCCGAACTCCGGTCTAACTGTATTGTAACCATGTGCCTTGAATATTGCAATATAGTTTGGGGAGGCTAATAATAGGGCTCCGAACTATTATGTCCTCGAGCTAGTGGACTACTCGAGTCAAGAACGAGATGATAAGTATGTTGAGTGGGGAGGCAAGTCCGATAGTGGAACCCTTACCTATTCAAATCTCGCCCTTGGATGACGGCACCATCGAACCCCTCCCAAAGGAAACGAAATAGAGTGCTAAGAAATTAGACTGACCTATGTTGAAGTAAGTCAAGATGAGAATATGTAAGTTGGGTCAAGTTGACATAAGTCGGGTTGGTCCCACTAGGCATTCAACCTTTTACAACTTGAATGGTTCAAGTGGAGAGTAGGGATGACAATCCCTTGTCTGATATGATATGAAGTGGACTAGGTAGGCCCTACCAACTCTCAACATTATTAGGCTATGACATTGTGGAAATGATGTATGGGGAGTTTGTTAGGAAAAACTTGATCTTGTGTGAGATGTGCTAAGATGGCCCAACGAGATTGTGAGCTCTCAATCATCTAGCTATTAGGTCGTGGAAACTATGTGCGGGGAGTGCCATAGGTAGACCTAATCCAGTGTCAAATGTGATAATGTACAATTACCTTTGGGTGAATCTTTTGAAATGTATGATTTCATTTTGGTGAGAGAAACTAATAAAGAAAATCAATTACAGATATAAGGAAACAAATATTGTTATTCAAAATTGTTGGTTAATAAGCTAGTTTAATTGGAGCAGTCTAAGCATTTGATTATTGATTCATATAATAGATCTAATCAGTAACATATCAATATCAACTTGCTAATTAAGAAGTCCATACAACTGAACATGAGTTCATGGTTCAACTTGTCACTTTATAATTTCTCACTAAAAGCACTCTTTTAAGTGTTTTGGAGTATGACACAAGTTCTAATCATGTTCACAATAGCTCATGAATTGGTCGCAAAATTATCACTGAATATGTAACTTATTACTTAAAAGATGAATGATATCATAATATTTCATTTGAAAACAATCATTCGCGACTTGATCGCAACATTACTATTGAATAAGTAATTTACTTTGCTAAAAATATGAGTGATGTCATAATATTTTACTCGAAAATGATCGTTGGTGAATTGGTTGCAAAATTCCTACTAATTATGTGATATAGTTTCCCAGAACATGTGCGATATCCTAATATTCTATTCCAAATTTGAGATTTCACGATCATAATGGAAAAATAAAAACTTCTCATTGTGTGATGATTGATTCATCGTTAAGAAACATATAGTTAGGGGACACTATTAAAAATCATATAGCTATGGTTTTATTCCTATTAGTTTCATTGAACCAAATTGCTAAGTCTTTGTAGGTGGATGGCAGAGATTTCTTACATAGGAATAGTTTGACATGTGCAGGAGATATGTTCTAATCTCTTCACAAAATAATGTGGCCAATAAATCTTGTGGATAAGCATTGAATACAATCTGAGTGTCTCTATTCACTTTAAATTTTGCATTTTACTTTTTGGTTGACTTAATTTCAGTATTTAACTGGCAGTAAATATAAAATTGTTAACGTGAATGGGGCATATTGGGACATATCAAAATTTGCCTTGACCTTCACTCTTTCTATAAAATATAAATCCATAAAAATAAAAAAAATCCTGACATAGAAACTTCTAGAAGATTACAAAAGAATAGTGGATGTGGTTTTATGTTTGCTGTCTTATATGCAAAATTAGTTGATGTGATAAATTAACATTATAATTTTTATGATTTTTTATTTTATTTTATTTATTAAAAAAAGTGAGCTATAATGATCAAACATAAATATGAACCTAATTCGACTTTAAATATACATTTTTTGTTCACATATCCACACATGGTTTTCATCCATCATTTTACTATAGGGTGATCTAGCGTTGTAGTGGACAACAAAAATCTGTGTAAATATACACATGTTGTTCACATATTGACACACATGGTATCATCAATGATTTTATTGTAGGGTGGTAATGTAGAAAAATCATCTATAGAAATAAACATAAATTCATATTGATGGGAACAATTCCAAAATTAATGAACATAAACATGTTGGAAAGTTGATGCTCTGATAACACTGCTTGGAAACGTGAAACAATATTGAGAGAAGGGGAGGGTGAACCAATATTGTGCTCTATGATCAATTTTTACCAATTTTTGCTTTTCTTTTCACAAACCCTATTTCATTCATTCATTAGCAACATAGTATATGGGTAGATCTAAACATAAACAAGTAAACCACATGATCAACCATAACATAAGAAAATAACCATGAATAGAAACACAACAAAGCACATCATCACACACAGAGACAATAGATGTTAGGTGGAAACCCAAAGGGATAAAACCACTATTAGATGTTCTACACTAATCTTCTTCTATTATTATAGAATTCTTATTTTACATATGCAATGGCCACCACCACTGTGAAAGCTACAACTTGCCAATCATGTGAGCCGCTACTTGCTCTAGGCCACTACATGTATGAACTTTGCAGGGAACCACTTGTTGGAAGCCACCACTCCCTTGACTTTGTAGGCCACTACCTGCTGGAAGCCACCACTCCCAATAAGTCTCATCCATCCACCACTAGATGGAAGCCACCACTCCCAAGTTCTCATGCCACTACCGAAGGATGTCGCTATAACCTGTCACAACAGACCACTACTTGCCTCATTGAAGGCCCCAACCTTCAAGCTCCACTTTGGATCTCGTTTCATAATGTTTCATGTTGAATCCACTACTCTTTGAAATCAAACACCTATGAACCACATTTCATCCATTTTCATACTAGACTCACAACAAACAATTTTCTCATATATCAAACTTTGAATATATTCCCTCCAATACAATCTCTGCAATACAAACCCAACCAATATATCAACTCACATAATCAATATGTTGATCAAACACAAACCCAATAGAAACATACAATAATGATCTTAATATCAGACTCAACCATCACTAACATACTCTAGTATCCATAAAAAACACATCCAATGATTCTATAGCAATAAATTCTCCAATGGAACCCCCGCAACACAAACATATCAACAATCTAAACTCTGATCCAAAGGATCTACAACAATATCTACAACAATAATCTGATCTCCATATCAACAACAACAACTAACAACAATACAATCTGCAACATAAACATGTTAAGCACATATATACACTACAACCCCATCATCCTCTAACATATGCTATGAATTTGATCTCTAATCTACATGCTATCTTTGCATTCCTATAGCTTAAGCTCTCATACTCTCTAATCCCTTCTATTGCACACTCCGACATTTTATCAATGAAGAAAGATGCAATCAATAAGCACTGGTCCTCATTATCTTTGAATTGATCATCTTATAGAATGTGGTGCGACCTTTCTCGAACTATTGAACCAAACACCATGTGTAAAAACCATAGTAAATTCCCCTAGAGTTGACTAAATTACACACATAATTCAGGAAATTTCACTCGTAGGAAGTAACATACCTTCTCCATTTGTGAATTGTGTTATAATGTTGATAATTGGTCTGTTAGGGTCTGTTATAACATAGGTTGTCCTCTTATCAATTGTGTTACTCTTTTTCTTAGCCCAAACAACAATAAAATTTTTTTAGCTCTTCCAGAACTTATCCATCTTCCTCTGCAAGTTTCTCTAGAACCTGTAGAGTCTCTGCAAACATAAGAAACATCTCAGTAACATATCATCAAGCTTTGATCATCATGAAAAAACCTCTAAGCTAGTTTACATCAATGCTAACACAAATGACTCCACAATTGACTCCTTACATATACATCCTAGGTTGACATCAATGCCAACACCGTGAGGCCAACATGCCTAACATGCTACAATACGAAGTTGATCTCCATACATCTCTAATTGACTGGTCTCATTCCCCTCTTGTGGTTGTCACTACCCCCCTTTGATGACATCAATGTCAAAGGGGAGATAAGTATGGCTAAACCACATGTTGAACTATGCTGATATAAATTGATATGTAGACGAAACATTGATTAGCTCCTCATGCCAACAAGATAACAAATAAAAAACATGCCTCTATGCCAATACCATGCACTTCCTTCTATTGCAAGGTTGAACATGCTCCCCCTGAACATGTAATGGGGATGAGAACAGTCTCACTCTGTTTATAATCAAGTTTTGATGTTGCCATATTTCTCTCTGCCACATGCAAGAGATACTCCCCATAGATCAAAGCTTCAACCAAAATAAGACAAGGATATACAATGAAAGTACAGGGCTTTATAAGCATATTACATGGCTACTAGAATGATGTGTCATGGTTGTAGAATGCCTCCAAACAACCAATATATGGTTGAAACATGATACATCTCTCATGTATAAACATCACTCATATGACTCAACCAATGACCCATAAGAAAAACATGAAGGTACATGCTTACAGTAATGACTCCAAGGCCACACATGGGTAAAAACATTGCATCTACCAGCCCAACATTACTATAACAACTTTCATCACTCAACATAACTATCTTCAAAATATTCTAAACATGACCCATGACACTCCTCGATTCTAGGACCCATATGCCAATAACCAATTGATGAAAACAACATATTACAAGGCTTCATATCGAGAGTACATGGCTGAAAATGATGATATACAATGTAAAATATATGCTTGTTACATCATGCTCATGAAAGTGTTTTCATGGCCAAAATAATGTCTCCTCCTAATGCATGGCAACATCAAATGTTTTTGAACTAATGTGCCAAATAAAATGCATGTACACGGTCCATTTCAACCGTAATATTAAGAGAACATGTAGAAACATGTTGCTGAAAGTGTTAGCTTCCTCTGCACGTGGATATGATCTTCTTCTATGCATGGCTGGTACATATGCTTTTCATCTATTTTTTCAAAGTGAACCAAGAACATATATATGGCTAAAAAATGTACTCCTTCACACATGGAAACATATATGAAGTTGCTACAAATGATTGAGAGAAAGAAATAGGAAAATGACAAATAAAGCAAACAAACCTCATGTTTGGTTCTATTATATTCTTTCCACGACTACCCCACGTGCGGGGGGGTGTTTTTGGGGGACGATAGCCCCCTTGCATGGGGTCCGGGGTAGCGCCCAAGGAATTTTTTTTTTGGACCCTGTATTAGGTGGGCAGATCTACCTATGGTTTTGTGCATGGATTTCACACATGGTTTTGGGCATGATGGTTTTCTGTCCATGGTATTTTGTAGATCCAGTATAAGGAGCTACAATTATGTTCTATTCCAGGGTTAATGGATTGGGGTTTATGGATGCTTCAACATGTATATATATGTATTGTAACATTGAAAGGAACATATTGAAAAATCAATATGGTAGTCTCGGTTTTATGATCCAGGGGAAAATCTCAGTGTATATATGTTTTATGCTCTCGTAATTGTTTATTTTATGTTTTTAGAATTCGTATGCAGGTACTTTTTGTACAGGGTTAAAACCTACACCTCAAACCATGCATAGATCCCCCTGAGCTCATTATACCCTCAATAGGCAAGTTGATCTTGCAAACCTAAATATGAAATGAGGCTCATGATCACACATGTTTCTACAACTAATCTCCATCAATTGATCATATCGTAATGCATGCCCCTTGAGGCTATGCACCTCACAAACATTTGTAGTATTCTATTAATAAGCATGAGGTAACCATGGGCTGCAATGAGGGTTGATCTTTCTACTTCATGGGTTGCTACTCCTCCTTCCTCCACATAGTCCTAGGCCACTTCTTTGCTTGGACATTCTTCTCTAATTTTCTACTATGTCTTCTTTGAATTTGTTGTTGCTTTTGCCAGTTCTTCCTTGGAGATCTAAACAACATACAATTTCTCACCATATGGCCAAAGTTGTGACATGTATAACACTCCACATGGCTAAGATATTAAGCAAGGGGATCAAATCATTTGTTAACCATGCTAGATCTCTTCCCTACATCAAATGTGCCTCTCCTCGATGGAATATATTTGCAATGAATTGCCTTGTGGCCAAACAAGTTACATGAGTAACAATAACCATTAATAGCACAATTTTACATGATGGTTGATCTCCTTAGCTTCTCATATTGTTGCAATCTCTAATAACTAGATTTGTACACACTGCTCCTACAATTGGATGCAACATGTCAAATGTTGTGGCAGTTGTAACACTCTAGCTTGTCCATCAAAGATATAAAGGGGCTTTGATTCCTTTGAAATTTAAAAAATCTGCCACAATCCTCTCTTTGAGTGAATGGTCTTCTAAATGTAGGTGCTCCTGAGGTCTTCTTCTCTACTATTGGATCTGCTACTTGTTTCGTCGGTTACTACTCTTGTTGTTTATATTGTTTGCTACAAGCATTTTTGGTTATGCATTATTTTTCTTACCTGCATGTGAGCTGGAGTCTCACTTTTGAAAACCAAGACCAGATCTATTCAATGGAGATCTTTTGCTTTTAAGTAAACTGTCCAAGGCCTTTGTACTCCTTTCTTGCTTCAGTTGGTTGTCCTTTTCTTCAAGCTACTTTCTCAAAGTGACAACTTCATCTTCAAGCTGTACAATTCATCCCTCCTTCTCCTTTTGCTTACTACTCATAACCTATTCAACTCTTTCAATTCTGCCAACTAGGTCCTCAAACTAATAATCTCCTCCTTAAGATCCTTCTCTTTTTCATCAAAAAAATGCAAAATCTTATGTTGATCTTTGCATCCTTCCATTATTTTATTAAGTTTAGTAGATTATTTTTCAATAATGACCATGGTAGACTCATACTCAACTCTAAGAATCTTAATATTATCCTTAACTTCACTAGGAAACTCAACATGACTAGAATCAGAACCATCCAATTTATATCTTAAAAGAAACTCACTAGTATTTCTATATTTAGATCCATTCTGCTTCAATACCTCTGGTTCTTGATTTTCTAATTTCTTCACATGATCGAATGAACCATTTGCACTAGGACGAAGAGATTCTTTTGGTTGAGATTCTTGCTTCTGAGGGCCCTTCTTCTTTTTCTTCTTCTTACTCTTGTTCTCAACCTCTCCATTGCTACTGCTATCACCTACAAAAAACACTTACAGGCTATTCCAAATCTCTTAAGTAGATTTTCGATCTCTTATTTCCTCCAAGTATGCATTATGGCGATTCTGGTAAATGATGCATCTCGCTTGAGCATTTTACTGCATTACTTTAGGTGAAAGTGTATCCTTACCACATCCTTCACATCGCACCTTCCAAGTGTTAGAGTCAGAAGCTAATAATTGTGATCTTACATTTTCATGCCATACCTACTTTAGGTGATTTTGCATTTTCATGCCATACCTACTTTAGGTGAAAGTGGATCCTTACCACATCCTTCACATCCCACCTTCCGAATGTTAGATCCACAAGCTAATAATTGTGATTTTACATTTTCATGTCAAACATTGAAATTTGTAGCAGTGAGGACAAAAACTCCTCGAAGATTCGTTCTCTAAGATTAAGCTACAACTAAGAGCACTGCTATGATACCACTTGTTGAAAAGTTGATGCTCTAATAGCACTAGTTAGAAGTGTGAAACAATATTGATAGGGGAATGAATTAATATTGTATTATATGATCAATTTTTATCAGTTTTTACTTTTCTTTTCACAAAACCTAATTCATTCATTCATTAACAACATAGTTTGTAAGGTACTCACCACTGTAGAAACCATTGTCGGGACTAGTGCCGAGACCAGTGCCAAGACCAGTGCTAAGACCAGTGCCGAGACTAGTGCCAAGACTAGGGCCGAGACCAATGCCGAGACCATCGCTGAGCCCACCACTGAGACCGGTGCCGAGACTAGTGCCCGGACCACTATTGAGACAACTAGAAAAGGTATGACTGAAAGGTGTCCAAAATGAAGTAGCACATTGGACAATCCCAAAAGCGGTTGAGACCATAACTAAATCTGCAGCCGAACCTCTTACAAAGGCCTTATTTGCATTCGATACGTGTCAGGACTTTTTGCTACATGTAAAACATCTTGACACTGGAAAATCAACGTCCACAGTAGGGTGTGAGTATAAACATCCTCGCTTGAGTGTGGCTCCATTCTTTGCCCCTTTCTTCTCAGGCTTTTGAAATAAGGTTGCAACTCTGTAATCCTCCATAGACCTCTGTTCCATAATCCGTCTTTCACCCTCTCATTCAGTTTTTCCTTATTTTTTTAAGTTTTCCGCCATAGTCTCTCCAAGCAAAGGAACCTTGTTTGTATTCCCTTTTTCTGGCTTATAACTAGCTATTTTTCTCCTGATATCTGCCATTGTCATCTTCCAGATTTCCTCTCTGTTTCTGTTTTTTTCAATGGTTTTTTTCGATCATGTGGTCACAACAAGGAGCATATCTTCTTGGCTCTAGTGGTCTGGATGGCTTACAAAGGACTACATTTCGAGGCTCGGCTTTGGTTTTTAACAAGAGTATCGTATAATAAGGTATGCAATCCCTCATCTGCTGATATCTGAACAAAATAGTAAAGAATCGAAAGAAAAAAAATTCTCTGTAAATCTCTTTATCCACTAGAATTGGGGTTGCATGTCTTTTTGTTTTAATAACAAGTTTTTGGCTCGTCTAAAAACCATATTTTATGAGCTCTCTTTCTGCCAAAATGTGTGGTTTTGGATGTCAAATTCCTATATCGTTTCTTGGCCTTGTTTAGGATTTGGGTGTAGAATTGGAAATTGGTGGTGTAAATGTAAAGGCTGCTATTGTTGCTGCTTAATATTTTAATTAGCATTTTTAGAGAGTTTTTTCGCTACCTACTCTCACAGGGAAGTCCTTTTGGCCTATGTAGTTTCTCGAGTCATAAAAGATTAATTTTTCTGAACCCTATTTCCATGTTGCCTTTGTCCCTTTATCTTTTGTTTAGATAACTAAGGTCAGACTCGTTTTGTGAACATGGCCATCCTCTTTGGTTTTTCTGATGACGGAAAATACTTCCGGTGATTGCTTTTCCTGTTTTCTGGCATGCGGGTGGACGCGTGTTGACTGCAAAGGGACCGTGGTCTAGATGAACGTTACGAAGCCTATTTCCCCACCACTGATATCTCCCAGTGATGTCAGCGGTGTTCACATCTCTTTCCTTTTTTCGACTCTGCACATTTTTTCCCAGGGTTATGTCAGCAAGAAAGTACTTTAGTAGTCCTTCTTATCCTTTTCTAGCCAATATTTCATGATGTTTTCCTATATTTTGTTAGCTTTCTTCTAACAGGAAATATTTCGCCTCACTCGAACACTCCCCTCATAATCTGGGATGTGTCCTTTTCCCTTTTTATCTCTACAAACAGCATCTGATTGCACTTGATCCCACACACTTGGATCTATTACATCATCTGTCAGGGTTGCTGACACCCTGGCTTCTTTTCTCGGGCCTGATGGATATAATGTCTGATTTGTCTACCTCATCTGTGCTGGTATGTGCAATCATTGAAGTGGAAATGCTCCACAGTGGACAATGTATCCCTGGTGACTGGCAGACTACGCTAGTCGAATTAATTATTTCCCCATCAACCATTCCAGCACGTGATTATCAGGGTGGCGAATATTAATTACCACAACATAAACACAGGTAGCATCCTATAAAGACCATTCTAGCCCCGCCCCCTTGCCATCAACCGTGACAGTGTGACCCTCTCTGATAGAATTTCTAGCCTTCAGAAACGTGCTCTAGTTGGATGTTGGTACTTTCCCGATATGGACGACCCCCAAATGAGGAATTGGCTTGGATCCAAACATAATCTTTACTAGGATATATTCCTACCATTGTTAGACTTATGAAAAATTGGTATAGTTTCCACTTTCTGAGTTTGGAGCACCCTGAGATAATTTGAACCCTACCATGGGTTCATGGTAAGAGCTTCTTGGCTCTTCATCACTGGTATATTGTATGTAATCCTTTGCATAACACACCTTCCAATAAACTCATATGGGTTAAGTTACCTAGCCTCCCAATTGAATTATGGAAAAAGGAGACATTAACAGATATTGGGAATGCTATCAAGAAATTTGTCTATGTGGACCCGAAATGCCTTAGGGCAAAGGATAAAAGAGTGGCCTGGATTCTCATCGAAAAGGAATACCGTGGTGGTTTTCCTGAGCATATAGACCTCCACTGGGGTGACATCAATTTGCAGTAGAGGTTGGATTTTTTGGGGGCCCTTTTCCATTGTTCGACCTGTCACAAAATAGTCATATTAAAGAGCATTGCCCCTTTCGTCCGAGTGGTCGGCTACATGGAAGGAAGATTTAGGAAAAATTTAATACAAATTTTTCTGGCAAAAAATAGTCAGAGACTGAAAGATTAAGGAAGGCATCTGTCCAGAAGTCGACTCTCCCAAGTATTTCAAAATTCTCTCCACCTCAGTCATATCCTACTCAAAATTCAAGAGGAATTTCTCTGATTATTGCTCCCTCTACATCCTGTTTTCCCAGAAAATCAGGATCACCACTGGTGAGGGATCCTACTCATCCCATCTTTTCTCCCCCTTCTGAACCTTTTCCTTTTCAGGAAGTCCCTCCCCCTTTACCTATTCCACACCCTCTTTACAGTGCCCCATCTTCATCTCACATCACTTGTGTTCCCTCCCCTCACCCTCCCCAGTTAGGGCATCCCACCTATCAAAAGGAAAAGAACCATGCCTCATTGTTACCCCCCCAAATTCCCCCACCTCCTCACCATGAAACTCAGTGGGATGTGACCTGGATTTTCTCCTCAGAAGAAAGTCCCTTGATCTGTATCCCCTCACCATTCATAAACCTGTCTTTCCTGCTTCCCCTCACATTAGCCCAACCTCGGTTGGAAACATCACTGTCAGAAGGAAGCAAAATAGGGGAAGCAGACACTTTCGTGAAAGGAAGAATTGCCCTCCAATCTCAAGTATGGATCGGTTCCTCATAGATATTCCCATAATTGATCTCTCTTCCCATGGGCCTCTTAGAGCAGGACAACCTATTGACCTTTCCTCATGACCTGAATAATGTCCATGAATATCAGGGGTCTGGGGCCGGGCCCAAAAGTTTTAGCCCTTAAGGACTTGTTCCTTTCATCTCACTCCAATATAATCCTCATCCAGGAGACAATGCATGGAATATCTAAGACTGTTTCTTATTTCAGGAGAATGTTCCCATCCTAGCACATTGCAACCATAGAGTCTAATGGCCTATTGAGGGGGCCTGATGTTTTATGGGACCCTGCATGGGTGTCGGCTAAAGCTTTCAGATGTTTTGCTAGTATCTTGCTTCTAGAAAATTTTCATGTCATTCCCGATCCAATTTATATTCTAAATGTTTATGCACCTTATAAGGACCGTTTCTATTTTTGGAATCATTTTCTTTCATCAACATCATGGAGACAGACTCATTGTTGATAGCTGAAGATTTAAATTGTACCCTAAGTGGTGATGAAGTGTGGGGAAGGGGTAGGAATGCCGACCCTTTGGCTGGAATTATTCAAGATGCCATTCTCCATCATAATTTTGTTGATGTTTGTCCTCCTAAAATAGCCCCAACATGGGAAAATGGTAGATCTGGCCCCTCCTATCTAGCCAAAAGACTTGACCATTTTTTTCTTCATGACAAGTTATTGGAACGTCCGGGCTTTCCAGCTTCGGATATTGTCAATTGTTTTATCTTTGATCATAGGCCAATCACTCTGCAGTGGAAAAATTATGGTATCCGGAAGGGTCTTCCTTTCAAATTCAATAGAATCTGGTTGGATGACCCTGAGTTTAATGACCTCATTCAGAGTTCATGGATCCTTCACTCTCCTCTGGATTGCTCATCTCCTTCTCAGAATCTTCTTGACAATCTAGCTTCCCTCGGGAACATAGTCAAATCCTGGCAAATCAAAAAGCTAAAATCTAATAGAAAAGCTCTGGAAGATATTCAGAAGGAACTGGACAAGATTGCCTCTAGAATGGCTAACAATTGCTTTCCTTTAAAGTTATGCTATCATATAAAGGAGCTCGAATTCAAGAAACACAGTCTACTTGCCATAGAAGAAGCATCATGGAGATTAAAAAGTCGAGCCATATGGTTTAAGGAAGGTGATAGAAATACTAAATTTTTTCATAGATATGCTAACAAGAGGCATGACATTAGTACTATATGGGAGATAAATGATGAGGAAGGTAACATTTTACATTCTCAGGAAGATATTTCAAAGGCAGTTGTAAGTTATTTCCAAAATTTCTACAGAAGAAATGAGAACTGCAGGGCTGAAGACATTTTTTAGGGTATTGATCCTTTCTCTACCATGTTCAATGAGGAACATAATGACTATCTCTTTCAGCCAGTCTCAGAGGATGAACTTCTATCTGTAATTAAATCCTTTAAGAAAGATAAATGTCCAGACCCAGACAGATGGACTATAGAATTTTTCATCCACTTTTTTGATCTAGTTAAGATGGACATTCTAAGTATGGTTGAAGAATCAATAATGTCGGGCAAAATTCACCAGTACATATCATCAACTTACATTTCCCTCATTCCCAAAAAGAAAAATGCCTCCTCTTTCTTGGATTTTAGACCAATCCCTTTGTGCAATGTAATTTATAAAATTATCTCAAAGATCATTACTGGCAGAATCCGAGGTACCTTGTCCAAATTCATCTCACTGGAACAACATGGTTTCCTTCAAGACAAGAACATCCATGATGCGGTTGCAAACACTCAGGAAAGTCTGCACTCTTTACATACAAAAAATCTTGATGCTGCAATTTTACAAATTGATCTCAAAAAGGCATATGACTGTCTTGATTGGGGTTTTTTAAGATGTTTACCCTCCAAAATTGGCCTTAATCACTTTTGTTCAAATTGGATCATTACTTGTGTCGATAATGTTAATTTCGCTATCCTTATCAATGGATATCCTACTTTTTCCTTCCCTGCTGTGAGAGGTTTGAGACAGGGATGCTCCCTCTCCCCACTTCTTTTCCTCTTGGCAATGGATTCCCTAAGTTTGCATATTAAAAGAGCTATCTCCGAGGAGCATTGCCGTCCTATGATGATTAATAAAAGAAATTACATTTCTCACAACTTATTTGTGGATGATATTCTAATTTTCAGAATGCTTTGTCATCTCACCTGGATATGTATTTATAACATCCTGAAGAACTTTGAAAAGGCTACTAGCCTTCAAATTAATGAAAGTGTCAAGCTAGGCAGTAACTCCTCAAAACAATTCGTATATTATTCCTTCAGGTTGGTCTTTATTATATACACGAGGGAGAGACTGTTCACTTCATCTCCCGATGACTGTTCACATTTCTTATTATTTATTTACATTAATTACATTCACCCAATCTTGATGATTAGGTGTCAACGTTCCCCACCTTAATCTAAAAGGATGTTGGTGAGTCCAAGCATCATTCTGAATCGTTCAAGCTTTTCTCTTCCAAGCGCTTTGGTGAAGATGTCTGCAATTTTCTCATTAGTGGAACAATGATAGAGATGGATTGTTTTGGCCTCAACATGATGTCGAATCAGATGATATTTAGTATTGATGTGCTTTTTTCAATCATGGAACTTTGGGTTCTTGGCCAACTTTATTGCAGAGGTATTTTCAATCATGAGTGGAGTTGATTGTACTTGTTTTACTTGAAAATCTTCAAGAATTTTCCTGAGCCACATAATTTCTTTTGTTGCTTCAGCTGTTGCCACGTATTCTGCTTCTGTTGTGGAATCTGTTGGAACTGATTTTTTGCGTGATCTCCAAGAGACAGCTCCTGATCCAAGATTCATAACATATCCTGTAGTAGATACCCAGTTTCTTTGTCTCCATCAAAGTCTGAATCAAAGTATCCAATTAAGCTGAAGTCGTCCACCTGTGTATACTTGATTCCAAAGTCTTGAGTTCCCTTCAATTACCTTGGAACTCTTTTTGCAGCAAACCAATGTGCCTCACAAGGCTTTTGCATAAACCTGGATAGGATTCCAACAGCAAATGAGATGTATGGTCTGGTAGTAGTTAGGTAGTTGAGACTTCCTACAAGCTGTCTATACTTTGTTGCATCCTCAAATTATTTTCCTTCAATAGATGTGAGCTTTAAGTTTTGTTCCATTGGAGTAGTAAGAGGATTGCATTCTATCATGCCAAACTTATTCAACAGATCTCCATTGTATTTCTTTTGAAAAATAAATATGGACTTCAGACGTTGAGTTACTTCAATACCAAGATAGTAATGAACATAGCCCAAATCAGTCATTTCAAAACTTTTCCCCAATTCCTTATTTATGGATGCAATGTATGTTATAGACATTTTTGGGCACTGCAACCCCAATCATAAATGTCCATAAACCAAGGGCTCCTAAGTCCTCAAAAGTTTTGCTTCACACCCTAAAAGAATAAGGTCATCTGATTACATCATCTCCCAGAAGTTCTCCACTAAAAACTGCTCAGAACTTGTCAAAATTGGACCATAATGATTGCTCCATGGCCAGGGTGTGATGCATCTCACCTTGTACACACGGGAGGTGCGATGCATACTGAAAATTTCTTCTATAGGGTGCGATGGATGATAATAGACAAGTGGCGGAGAAAGTTTGCTAAGTGGATGATCAAGGAATCTTCTAGAAACTTCTCATATGACACTTGCCCCTCAGAATTCACCCAAGGATGAGTAAGAGATCAATAAAATCTCCAAGTGGAGCCAAGAACTATCAGTGGAATGACACTAATCAAAAACCCAGAGCTGACTCACCCCCCTACAATCATCTATATATGGATCCCTCATCACAAAGATCCGGAGGTTAGAGGCTGGAATCTTGTACCTTGTAGAGAAGTGCTGTTGGTTTTCTGGTGTAACATCATAGTGTTGGGTGATCTAAGCTTTAATTGAGGTGAAGAAGGGCTTTCTGGCTGGAGGATGATGCTGAGTCAGAACAATTGGTTGTAATCCTCTTGTTATTCTTGATATTAATAAAGCTATTCATGTTTTCCTCCACATTCGTGTATGTTTGATTGTATATGCATTTGTGTGGTTAATACATATCTGGTCCTGTGTTGTTTATGAATATAGATCTCTATTCTTCGATAGTATTATGCTGCTTTGATTCCATAGGTGCTCTCTGAAGCTGTGTAGACAAAGAAGGAGTGACAAAGATCAATCGAGAAGGAGAGGAACCGAGAAAGGAACCAAGCGCAAGACAAAGGTTGGTTTCCTTTGTTCTCCTCTTGTCTATTTTTCATAAAGGAAAACGAAAGTAGTTTTAACTTGTTTGTTTCTAAGATAGCTACTAGTCTTAGTCGGAATATCAGCTCTAAGTGGACACTATTCCTGGTAACAATGTAGCTTTCATTTTTCTCTATCATCAAAAGATCATCTACATATACCACAAGATATACAAATGTTTTGCCAGCTTTCTTGACAAATAAAGTTGAATCATCAAGATTATAATGTTTGAAATTGAGTTTCAGAAGATGCTTAGTTAGTTTTTCATACCAGGCTCGCAGTGCTTGTTTGAGGCCATACAAGGACTTCACAAGTTTGCATACTCTATCTTCATGTCCTTTCAACAAATCCTTCATGTTGGGATATAAAAACATTCTCTTTTATATCTCCATTCAAGAAAGCAGTTTTTACATGTATTTGATGGACTTTCCAACCGTTCTGAGCTGCTAGGGCAAAGAGTGTCTAGATGGTAGCCCATTTTGCTGTGGGAGCAAAAATATCCTCATAATTTACCCCTTCCTTCTATGCAAAACATTTTGCCACAAGTCTATCTTTATTCTTGTCAAGTGAGCCAATAGCTTTATACTTGTTCTTGTAGACCCACTTACAACCAATTGGTTTGGTTCCTAAGGGAGGATCAACCAACTTCCAAGTGTCATTCTTTATGAGGGCATCATACTCCTTTTGCATCACTTCTTTCCATTCATCATGAGAAGTAGCTTCTTTGAAGGAAGTTGGTTCAAAATCTGTAGACAAATTCAATTCACAATCATAAGAAACATCCATATCAACAGGCGAATTAAAGTCATCTACATCACCTCCATTTTTCCGGTTTGAATTTTTAGTTCCTGTCTTTCCAACCTCATCAGGATGAAAACTTTTAAGTGTCTTTGTCATCCACTTTGGGGGACCTTTCTCAGATTGTCTAGGTTGCTCTGTTGATTGAGTTGGGACTAACTCAAGATTGAGTCTCCCAATTCTATCAATCATATCACTTAAAGCATCATCCGTTGTTGGAGTTTCATGCGGGAGAGAGTGTTCTTCAGAAGAAGATTCCACATGTTGATAGAGTATAGGAATCCCCCCTTCAAGATGTGGAATCTGATTATCAAATTCTTGAAATGATTTTTCATTTGCGAATCTATCCAAGCGATCAAGTTGCCGCTCAACGACATTGTCATTTTTGGATGATTCAAGAAAAATTACATCTCTAGATACAACAAACTTTTTATTGACTTCATCATAGAGACAGTATGCTCTGGAGGTGTTTGAATACCCCAGGAAGATACACTTACGACTTCTTGCACCAAGTTTGTTTCTATGTACCTTTGGTATCAAGGCATAACAGGTGGAACCAAAAACCCTGAGATGCTTTACCGAAGGAACATGTCCATACCACATTTCATATGGAGTCTTGTTTCTAATAGCATTAGATGGACATCTATTATTTATATATGCACTGTTGAAAAATGTGCAACAAGAAATGCTAAATTTAGAATGTGCTAAAATAGACCTGCTAAAAATAGCATGTCTAAAAATAGTAGTTTGGCTAGTGAGGTCATTGGCCACATTGGGTGAGAGGTGAAACTGCTAAAAATAAAAAGTTCTAAAAATAGCATTTCCGGTCCCTTCTATATTATAACAGTCCTAGTCTATCTATAGGAGTAAAAATAATTTGGCTTAAAGCAGTCTGGAATATTAATTAATTAATTCAGTTGAGTTAATTAGTTAAGGAAATTCGAATTTGAAGTCTTTGTGAGCATGCACATGAGTTGTCCCACTGATTGAGGAATTTATCTTTAATTTCCTCCACTGATTGATGGAATAAGTATGAGTTCTACAATGAGAGAATCAGTTGACTTAGTTCTAACTATTCAAGTCCAGTTAAATTATTTTAACAAGTTGTTAAAATAATAAAATATAGTTTGTTAATGCTTGCATGCATGTGACAACTATTATTTTAGATAACTGAGAATTCACTCATGGATAATTGTTTCATGTTAGTTTTGTCAAAGACCCAGTTGAGATCAGATGTGGGACAATGTACTATTAGATGCTTGGATATTTCTAGTAAGTATTCCTTGCATGGAGAAGGATCTATTATAGGAGATTGGAGGACTTGTGGCATATATATTGAGGCCTAGGTATTCCATGATTTTCATCTTCTGATTGAAGATCATCAGAGTACAGAGAGAGAAAGATAGCTATTGAGCTTATTCTTTTTGTATGTTGAAGAGGATTTCCACTTGATTGATAATACAAAGAGTGGGATTTTAGGCTGGTGCTTTCCCCTGGATATATCTTGTGTTATGTGTGATTAATTCTCTTGATCAGTTATGCATGTTTCTACTTGATGTTGCTCATGATTTTGATTATGCTTTCGCTTAATGTTTTGTAGAAGTAGAACAAGTATTATGCTTTAGGACATTGCATATATCAGTTTGTTCTACAGGTAAAATTTCTACATGGTATCAGAGCACATGTGATCAAGGAAGAACAATATACAAGAAGAAGAGATTTCAAAGTTTTGAGTTTTGGGCCGAGAGTTTGCAGAGAATACCTAAAAAAAATTGTACAAATTTTTAAAAAAAAAAATAGCAGATTTGGATTTCTTGCGGAAAAATACCCAAAATTAAAAAAAAAAAAAATCGGTTGAATCGGAATTTGGATGAGGGAGATATCGTTGACTTAAAATCAGCTCTTTTTCTAGAAAATTTCGTGACGGTGGGAAAGTGGAAATAGATTGGTGTGCTAGTCAAGAACCTGTATGCACTTGAGGTACAAGATGCATGCAAAGCCTTAAGGAGCAAGGCAAAGGTTAGAGACTTGGTGGTTGATAGGAAGGGTATACTACCTCTCAACATGCAGAGCCAGAAGAAGTCTCAGACGATTGTGGAGGAGCTACGATTGGTGCAGCAGCTTCAGGAGGTTTTGGAGTAGCCACAATAGGGGAAGCTGAGAGGAGATTGAGTAGAGGCATCTACTCGTGCAGAGACCTCCAGTAGGGGGAAACTTCGAGCCAGGTGGGCAAAGGGATCACATGCAGCCATACCTCCAAGTAGGAGGTGGGGCGATGTGGAGTGATCATCCCAAGGAGGAGGGGCAGGATCCTTGAGGTACCCAACCTCTTGGATGAGACCTTGCTACAAGAGCCCCGATGTGGAGTAGCAGGAACTAACTGATTGGGTAGAGATAGATGCGGATGGAGCGGCAGAGAGAGCGATAGTGCAGGGAATCCCAAGACAGCGCATAGCTAGCAGGCTGCAGCAATGCGAGAGGCACAATTGTTTTGCACAGTGCTAGGTGGCACAGAGAGGTGTGCAATGATATGAGATGCATGGAGATGTTACAGTAGCACAGATGTCAAAGAGGGAGCACTTATCAGCAGCAGGTAGAGCTTCAGCATCAGAGTATATTACTAGCCCAACAGAGTGGTCAGTTGGGAGTGTTTTTGTTCCAAGTGTTGTTGGAGCAAGTGGACCAGGTAGATGTGTTGCATGCAGAACATTCCAGAGTTACAGGATCGAGTTTGAGAGAAAGCCTTTCTTGTTGAGAGGGAGTGTTGAAAAATGTGCAACAAGAAATGCTAAATTTAGAATGTGCTAAAAATAGACCTACTAAAAATAGCGTGTCTAAAAATAGTAGTTTGGCTAGTGAGGTCATTGGCCACATTGGGTGAGAGGTGAAACTGCTAAAAATAGAAAGTTTTAAAAATAACATTTTTGGGTCCCTTCCTATTTATAGCAGTCCCTAGTCTATCTATAGGAAGTAAAATTAATTTTGGTCTTAACAACAGTTGGAAATATTATTTAATTAATTCAGTTGAGTTAATTAGTTAAGGAAATTCGAATTTGAAGTCTTTATGAGCATGCACATGAGTTGTCCTATTGATTGAGTAATTTATCTTTAATTTCCTCCACTGATTGAGGGAATAAGTATGAGTTCTATAATGAGAGAATCAGTTGACTTAGTTCTAACTAGTCTAGTCTAGTTAGATTATTTTAACAAGTTGTTAAAATAATAACATATAGTTTGTTCATGCTTGCATGCATGTGACAACTATTATTTTAGATAACTGAGAATTCACTCATGGATAATTGTTGCATGTCAATTCTATCAGAGACCCAATTGAGATCAGATGTGGGACAGTGTACTATCACATGCTTGGATATTTCTAGTAAGTATTCCTTGCATAGAGAAGGATCTATTATAGGAGATTGGAGGACTTGTGGCCTATATATTGAGGCCTAGGTATTCCATGATTTTCATCTTCTGATTGAAGATCATCAGAGTACAGAGAGAGTAGGATAGCTATTGAGCTGATTCTTTTTATATGTTGAAGAGGATTTCCACTTGATTGATAATATAGAGAGTGGGGTTTTAGGCAGAGGCTTTCCCCAGGTAAATTATGTTGTGTTATGTTGTGTTATATGTGTTCTTATTGATATTGCTCATGATTTCGATTATGCTTTCGCTTAATGTTTTGTAGAAGTAGAACAAGTATTATGCTTTAGGACATTGCATATATTGGTTTGTTCTACAGATCAAATTTCTACATGTAGCACATAGAACAACATAAACCCAAAACATTATCTTTACATTTTTGAATAAGAGCATGGATCGTACCATATTTAAGATTTTCCTATTCATTCTTTCAGCTACACGATTCTTTTGGGGATTATAAGGCACAGTTGTTTGATGTTTGATCCCATGTTGGCGAACATAGTTTTCAAATTCATTTGATGTGTATTCTTTTCCATTATCAGTGCGAATAGACCCAATATGAGATTGTGCATTATTTTCAATCAATTTATGAAAGTTCTTGAATGTTTGAAAAACATCAGATTTGTTCTTCAATAAATAAACCCAACACATTCTGGTGTAGTCATCAATAAATGTCATCAGATATTTGTTTCCATTTGCAGAAGGAACAGGCATTGGACCACATTAATCTAAATGAATGAGTTCAAGTTTTCTATGTGCTCTTGAATGTGAATCATGAAAAGACAGTTTGCTATGCTTTCCTAGAATGCAAGCATCACATTGCTTAAGT
>APFE030042336.1:0-20571 GCA_000404065.3 Pinus taeda | reverse complement strand
CAACAAGCGGAGGTTGTCATAGTTCAAATGTCCAAATCTAGCATGCCATAATAAACTTGATGGAAGTGTACCTTCTTCATAATGATAATTGTATGAGAAATGTTGTGCACGAGCAGACGTACCTTGCAGCTTGAGAAGCCTTTCTTCTTCTATTCCCCTCATGACAAGTGAGTGGTTAGATGCTTTTCTCACCTCAAGCTTTCCATCAAACATAGAATGGAGTGTCCTTGCTGGTGGATGTGGACCAAGGACAACAAATTTCTCTTCAGCTGTGGGAGATATAGAACATGATGCAGAAGAAAGTTAGGAAGACCAGGCAATTTAAGCATGATTGTGCCGAGCCCTGATGGCTTGATTTTTGATTGGTCTGCAAAGTATACTGCTCCATCAACATTGTCAATAAATTCTTCAAAAAAATCTTTTCCATGAGTCATGTGGCAAGTTGCTTTTGAATCAAGCAACCAATAATTTTTCCAAGAAGCAAGTGAAGCATTAAATAAATCTTCATTTACTCCAATATTACATTGTGCCACAACATAGTGAGCGGTTTCAAGTGCTTTAACTTTATCTGTATCATCTGTTTTACCTTTCGGTTGATTTCTTTACTATTCAATTTTTTCCGAAGGTAACTTGCATGTAGAGGCATCATGTGATCCATTTCTTTTGCAGCGTATGCAGTGCAAATCTGCTTTTTCTCCTTGAGAGTGTCTGCCCCCCTGCCTTTGAAATCACTTCCACCTCTTCCTTTGGAAGAATCTTGAGCAAGATTATTGTCTCTATGTGCAAGAAGAGTTGTCTTCTTTTCCAAACCCTTCTCTTTTTCAACAAACTTCTCCATCATAAAATTTGAACTGAGCCCAAAAATAATTATAATATTCGTAGCAAAACACTAATAGTAATTTGCTATGTCTTTACAAAATGGAATCAACTGCAAGCTTTCAATATTCATATATCATGTAATATATATTCCACATATTATACCATGGCATGTCTTATATATGCACATCATACAAATCATAGGGACTAACCAACGCAGAGAATCCCAATCTGTGGATTGAAACCAAGGTTTGATGGCGTTTTTTCAATATCAAATATATCACATGCATTCAACGCAGAGAGATAGTGTTAACTAGCCCACGATATTTGTAATCCAACAGTTCACTAGCACATCATAAGAAGAAATCCATACTTCATAAGAAGATTCAAAGTAGAAATTATGAATCCAACATTAATTCATACCGTGGATTGAACACGTGACCTCCAGGTTGCCATTAAAGCGTATTCACCATAAAATTCGCTAGCAAGCAATATTCTAGTCACATAAAATTTGCCAGCAAGCAATATTCTAGTCAATACTCAGAGTATTAAAAAACACACATAATAAATCAAGGCCACATAGTATTATAAACCAGGAGTGGGACTGCATATATAAACCGAGAGGTGGAGCATTATATTAGAGGTGGAGCGGGATCAATATGTAGGTTTTAACCACGAACAGAAATTACCTGCATACGAATTCTAAATCACAAGAAAAATAAAAATGCGAGAGCATAACACATAAAACACATATACATAAAGATTTCCCACTGGATCCCAAAACCGGGACTACCAGCTTGATTTTTCATTATGTTCCTTTCAATGTTACAATACATATTTATACATGCCGAAGCATCCAATACCATGGACCAAAAAACCGTCACATCCAAAACCATGGACCGAATCGCGTCCAAAAAACATGTGCGAAAATCATGCACAAAACCATAGGTGGGTCCGCCCAACCTAACATAGGGTCCAAAACCAAAATTTTCTGGGGCGCCACCCCGGACCCCATAAAGTGGGGTTACGGGTACCCCTCAACCCCCTGTTAACTATGTGGAAAGAATATAACACAACCCAACATCATCTTAGAACCTTTTGAGAAATGGGCCCTAGATTTTGTGGGACCAATTAATTCTTCACCTAGACATAAATCTTACATCTTGGTTTGCATTGACTATGTCACAAAATGGGTTGAGGCAAAGGAACTAACCAAAGCCACAGAGCAGGCTGTTTTAGACTTTCTGTATGAAGACATCTTTGTTTGATTTGGTATACCAAAGGAGATAGTCACAGATGGAGGGCCCTAGTTTACATCCCATATGATCCATAAGTTGGTTGAAAAATATAAAATCCATCATAGAATCACAACAACTTATCATCCACAAGAAAATGGCCAAGTGGAAAGCACTAACAAAGTCATTGAGGGGACCCTTACCAAGACTATGGCCAGTCACCGAAGGAATTGGGCCGACAAACTTCCAGAAGTGTTGTGGGCATACAAGACTACATGGAGGAATACCATGGGATTCTCACCATATGAACTTGCGTATGGTAAAAAACCTTTATCCCCTATTGAGTTCGAAATCAAGACACTGAGAACAACATTGCAGGGAAATTTGGATCTAGCTACATCATAAAAGCAGAGATTGAACCATCTCAATGAATTGGAGGAGAAATGACTAGCTGTTATCTAGCAAACATAGATTATCAAGCAACGAAGAGCTAAGTGGCATGACAAATTCATTAAGAAGAAGAAGTTCAGGAAAGGAGATTGGGCTCTTTTATATGACTCAATATTCAAAGACTTCAAGGGTAAGCTTTGCACCAGATGGCTAGGTCCCTATGAGGTAGATGCAGTCTTTGACAATGGGACTGTAAATTTGGTTACCATTGACAGTGTGAGGACACCATTGCTTGCAAATGGGCACCATCTTTGGTTATATCACAAACCTGCTTTAAGGGATTCATTCGTCAACATTATCACAAATTTGGATCTTCATATTATAGGAATAGGGGAAAGCCCCCTCTGTGCTGCAAAAATTCTAATTTTTCAATAAGTGTGATAGCTGAAAATCAACTGCTATTGGTGGCTATTACACCTTCAAAACAAAAAAAAAAACTACCTCTGAAAACCTCTTTCGGGCGCAGATAGACAATTTTTGTGGCAATTGAAAACCACTTTGTGGCGGCTGTTACACACTTTGTAACAACATTTGTTATTTCAAGCATACCTTACAATAATGCCGTTACACTACATTTTTTTTTTTTTTTTTTTTTTTTTTTTTTTTTTTTTTTTAATAATAATACATAATAGTTGTCTTGGCTGTTACACCTGTAACAACGGACAACTTCTAGAAATAATTTGAGTAAGATATTTATTGCAATAGACAACAAGCATCATCATGGTTCAGAAAACAGTTACTGTGACCACCAAAGGTAAGTTCGCTCGCCTTGCCACCAACGAATTCTCCCCACATCACCCAGGTATGTCATACAAAAGTAATATCGTTATTCGCTTTTATTCAGTAATTATGGCAGTTAAACATGGTATCCCTTTTGAAGGTTGAGGTCAACTGTCACATTTAAGGCGCGGGGGGGGGGGGGAATTATATTGCGACATGACCTTTGCATGACCTGTGATTATTTAAAAAATTGCAATTAAAGCATGTTAATCTGGTAATTATTGCCTCTTAATGACCGATCATACCAAAAAGGGGAATTGTACCTCCGACTATGACCTCCCATAACCTAGCATTTATAAAGTAACATTACTGTACAGTATGAACCATGATTGCAAATCTTAATTTTAAATTTGCACCTGTGCCACCCTACCATTTACCCCTACTAGAGAATTGCATCCCCATTTAGAGTGCTCAGGGAAGTGGAAAAGAACAATTTCAAGGTGAAACATCTAAGTAGTGTGTCGTCTGCTCCAGAACTTCTAAAGGAGGGAAAAAGGAAGGAGAACAACATTGAATTTATGTAGCGATGGGTGGAGTAGCAATTCAGCGTGAGCCAGGGTTGACAAAGTCTTTGGAGAATTGTTCCGAAGCATGTCAGATTTTTAAGGACGTAGGCTGGTTTGAGTTCTTCCAGATGTTGGAGGGATCAGACGGGGAGTTGCCATGGAATTCGTGAAGAATTTAGAGAGAAATCAGATGAAGGTTAGGGGCTTAAAGCCAGAGGTTACGAAAGAGGTGATTGCCCATGTGACGACATTACTAGTGGAAGGAAAAAGGTGGTTTAACATGAAAGTTAATGACCCCTCCTTGAAGGGGGATTTCCTCCAAGAGGAGGAACAACTAGTGAAGAAAGGGAGAGGAATTGACAGGTTGTCACTTCCCCAACCATGGGCTGGTGTTTCCCTTTAACTCATCAAGTACATCACCTGTGAGGGAAGGGAACAATCGTGTTCAATTACCACTTTCCATTGCTAAACCACCTTCGACATTGACAACTGATAAATCTTCCCTACTTCTTGCTGGGAAACATCAAGCATATGTTAACAGCCATAAAAATAGCTGCGCATCCAGAAACATGTGTCACTAACCATGGCCTCATCAAGCTCATTGTGTTGGATGCCCTAAGCTACCAAGGAAGCATTTGGGAGGAATTCATGAGGAAGAAGGCCAGAAATACCCACATGAAACAAACTGGGACATCTAAGGAAGCTCTAGAGGTGACAAAGGAGCAACCCCAACGTTCGAAAGTAAGAATTGGTAAGTATCCAATCGACAAACCAATTGGTGATAGGAAACCAAAGTAGAGAATAAGGGTTAGTGGGCACCTAAAGTCCCCATCCATGTCCAAGAAGAACGAAGAGGCAATAGAGCAGAAGGATGAGGAGCAAGCTTAGCCGGAGGAACCTTCCTCACCTGGTAAGAGCGAAACCCAATCCTTGATGTTAAAAAATGTAAATTTAGAAAAAGGGAATAGAGAGCTAAGGAAACAACTAGTGGAGGGGAAGCTAGAAGCAAGAGCCCTGGGGTTAGAAACTTTGGTCGAGGCCATAGACAGGGCTAGAAAGGGAGATGTCCTAGGTGCTAAGTGCACGACCTGTGCTGAGAAGCTAGTGACTGTGGGGTTTAGAGTCTGTGCAGCGGACACCATCTCGAGGGAAATACAAACTAAATCTTAGGAGGCTAACACAAAAAAACCCATTGAGGACGTTGCTGTTACACAAGAACCAACAATTGAGACAACGCAGTCCACAAAAAGTAATTTGGTAGAAAATACACAAGAGACCTTGGTTGACACTGCTGTTACACAAGAACCAGTAGTGGAGACAAAAGTCAGCCAAAGGAAAGGAATAAGAAGCTGATATCCATGATCCTGTGAATGAAACTACTATTACACAAGAACCAACAGTGGGTACATAAACCTACCAAGGGAAAAATGATACACAAAAACCTGTGGATGACAATGCTGTTACACAAGAAGCAATAGTGGGAATGGAAGCTGATCAGGGAGAGAAGGAAATTGCTACAAAAAAATCCATTGATGGAAATGTTATCACACAAGAACTAATAGCCGAAATGGAATATTTTCACCCTCAGGAGGCTGTTACACCCTCGATTGTTAGTGCATGTGGGAGAGCATGGGTCCTGACGAAGGGTGGTGTTTTGAAAAGATGTTGTTGTTACCAGAGCTACAAAAATGGAAGTAGCAGGCACTCTTTCTACAAGAGGGGGTGATCTCACTCAAGGCACACAAAAGGATGATGGATTCCCTCAAGGAAAAGTGGTTAAAGGAAGGATGGGAGAGAGAATGGGAAGCACAAAGGCATAAGGAAGCCATGAAGAAAAAGGCGAACATCTGCATCTGTTACATCGGTAGGTCTTAGATTTGTTGAATGACAAGACAAATCTTTGTGATCTTGCCTTGAACCTACTAGCATGCAGACAGTCGTCCCCATCATATCCAATGTTACTTTGGGAACAATATTATTTATTTTAGTTAAAAACAATTTTTGAGAATAGGTCTTATTTGGGTTCTTCTACCGAACTTTTCTTGAGATTTTTCGCACTTGAAATTTTGATGAACATAGCTTTCCTTGCAAGCTATTTTTGCATAACATTATGTGTGAGTATGTCAACACAAAATGGTAGCAAGTGTCTTCTCCTATATGGGAGATTTTTAGTTGCAGGCTTTTCTTTCGTTTATGAGAAACCAAATTGAATGGCATCTGTCCATGAAATCAACCAAAATTAATGAAGAAAGGACAACATTATGGGTTAGCGTAGAACCAGGGTTGGTTTATGAACTCAGGTGTGAGTTTAAGCTGTTCCTGAGCACCTCAAAGATCAGGGAACAATCAACCATTTATAGGAAGAGGATTGTGAGGATTTGCCTCAATTTGCATGCACATATGAAAAGTCGAGCGCTAGCAGGATGTCTTAAATGCAACGAATCCTATAGCACTGAGTTGCAAGAAGGGGATCCTTTTGAGTACAAAAATTTCATGGTTGCTGTTTGTGATATAGGTATGTTCCCTCTGTGGACAGAGACAACCCCTTAGCCCTAGAGTGGGTATAGTCACAACAAGACAAAGGAAATAGCTAATTCCTTAAATAGTTATCGTTGAAGAGGCCTACCTTATACCAGTGTTTGATGAATTTTTTGTCACGTCGTTTCAGTTATCCCTTTCTTATCCTTAATGAATGATCCACCTGAAACAACATATGAAAACAACAAAACACATAATAGAGCACAACAACGAACTATCTACTTATAGAGTCAAGGAACCATAAGCTATCAACATACATTTCATACATTGATTGTATTAATATAAACAATATTAAAGCTTACAACCACACCTTGACGTCGCAAGCTTCCTTGAAGGGTCCGATCAGTATGTCTCCATAAGCATTCACTCTCAAAGGTCTCCTAGAAAGACTGATGACTCACTCTCACCCAGAAGCACAAGTATGAAACTAAGGCAATCACAACAAGGCTTCCTTCTTACAAAACCATTTCAAACTATCAATCCACTACATGAAAGGCTATTCTCATATCTCACAAGCTATTTCTAGGCTACCAGTAATCCAAACTGTAAGCTATCAATCCAACAAACCAAGAACTAGCTAATTTGCTAACTAGCCGATCATAGCCATGGAGGATGCTTTCCTAAGAGGAGGAGCCTCCATAAATGAGGGGAGAGGAAGCTTATCTTCATGGGAGGTTACTCAAAAGGCGGAACCACCATCTCAAATGAGGAAAGGAGAACTTCTTTGACCTAACAACCAGCTCCAGAACCACCCAGAAGCATTCTGTTTGAACTAATTCACCATATCTGGGTCATCGCAGGTCAAACACTGAGACTCAGAGACGACATCGTGAGGCGTTAGTTCATTCTGAGCTATCGTCATAGGCCAGACACTGATGACCTGTGACGATTTTGAAACACGGGTAAAAAGGGGTCAACTTCAGGATTAAAGAGCTTAGGCAATCTTCTTGAGTATTATGGAAGATTTAGACACATATTTTGGTATATGACAAAGAGAAGATGTCATTCAGGGACCGAATTTATCCAGGATCAGGGGATGCGGGGTTGGTGACAAAATACTGTGTAACAAATGACCCCTAAAGCATGAAGGCCAAGAGAGTGGGAGGGGTGAAATGCTTTACGAAACCATAACTGAACCAGAACACTATCACGAAGAACCTACAGATGCAAGTACAACTGATATCTCTGATAGTGAAAGAAATACATGTAGTCGAGGTATGGGTGCAGCCATCTGAAAGATAAATAGAATTGGTCTGTGGTATGGACGTAGCCGTCCAGTCGACAAGACCATATGAAAATACAGGTATAGTCACAGCCATCCAGAAAGACTCAGGTATGGTTGCAACCATCCAATCAAAAGAGTCATGTATAAATAATCCACGCAACCTGGACTTGCGTAATTTGAGCCTAGGGTCTTGAATCCTGACCTGTCCATCGTACAATTTCTAATATGCGAATAAATGTGTTGAAGTCAAGCATATTAGAAAATCACTTGATTACCGGCCAATGATGTGAACCGTTAACAAGTGCGAGAGAGACCACCAGTAATGTCAATGGTTCTCAAGGTACTGTGAGTAAAATCCACAAAATATGAAGAATGATCTGGAGTCGAACAATTGTGAAATAATTCGATCGAAGACTAATGATGTAAGCCTGTCGTCGAATGCGAAGAACTTGCCATTGAGGCATGCAAGCTCCAAGGTACCCAAAGGAGTCTCTAGATCAACTTCCTGGATAATGAGTTGATGTCAACAGGAAGCGATCTGTCATAGGAGGGCCATAATATTTTCCACATCAACAAGGTGAGACAAAGGAATAAGATGAAGATGCATGAAACAGAGAATCAGAGGAGGATGTAAGGGTGCAAGCTGCAGAAGGATTAAGCTCTTGAACATATCGGCGATACGACTTCGGAATGTGGCAGCGCTATGGTACCAAGTGATCGAAGGTCATGCGGAGACAACATGGATCGAATGGAATGAGGCAAAATTGAGAACCCAAATCCTAAAAGGCCAATGACGAAGTGAGGATATCCCAAACCCGACAAGAAGCAAAAAGTGTTGATGTTCAAGAGCGACAAGCTGCAGTAGGTAATCAACAAAATATTTCCAAATTTTCCCCCACCATTGCTGGCGAGTAACCCAATTATTTTTGAAAAACAAGCTTGAAGGGGATATCATAGGCTTGCAATATAAGTTTGTCCTTCGGACAAATCCAACCTAGTGAAATCTTAACGAGCCCTAAGGAGGAGAAGCTTGGGTCTCATCATGGCGACAAGTCTAATGTTGTCAAGGTTTAATGAGTTCGACATAGGTAAAATTTGGAGTCTTTTTCATATTTAGAGAGTTTGAAAAAGACACGGAAAAGAAAACTCCAGATGGGCCCTTTTCGTATGTTTGTGTCTCTTAAGTTTGAAAAGGTAGAAAACGATACCTGAGAGAACCACTTGACCATTTCAGTCAAGAAGTACTTTTCGTAAATAGTGTCTCCAGTTCGAAAAAGTAAAAAACTTACTGGATACACGACGTTTCGCAACCATTAACAAGCTCGAAACGACAAGGGCTTGACAATATTTTCACGTTTGAAGAGTTAGAAAAGAGCTTAAATTTGACTCAGAAAGGACTTTTTGGTATAAACTGAGTATATAATTCATGGATCGATGATTGCCAGTGTTCGAAAAACCTGTCGCTGCACAAGAAAACTCAAGCAAAAGATCTGTCTCACAAAAATATGCGAATATAGCTCAAAACCCTAATGAAAACCCTAAGTTTTGAAAAGAGAGGTTATAAAAGGAACTCTATGGTAAAAAATCAATTTACTTATGTCTTTTACTATGGTAAATAACTTATACCATTGCATACCTCGCGAGATTTGACGACCGATTCCAGGAGGCTTAGGGATCCATTGCTCTTCACGCGAATTCTAGGTAAATGCCATAGCCTTACCTATGTTTTTATGCCAAAATAGGATTCAATTTCGTGTTTTGAACCGTAGTCTAGAGGGATTTTTTGGATTAAAAATCCACCTCAGTCATTGCAAGTTTCCCTCTCGGGATTGCAATGACCGAGAAATTTACATTGTGCAAAAACGATATCGTCAGAAGAGATTGATGCACACCTGCGACGACCCGAAAGTTTTCACACTGTGAAAATTGGCTCATCGCAACTGTTTTAGAAACAGCTGCGACGAGCACCAAAACCAAAATATTTTTATTTATAATGAGTTTCAAAAGATGAAAATTGATGGATGGCATTTGACAAAGGCATGTTTGTGCATGTAGGGAAAACAAATGGATTTCGCATGGCAAGAACGTACTCATGACAATGATGACGTGATGGGAGCGGCAGATCCTCATTGTCTGAACATCCTACAAAATTATGGGTTGTTAAAATTCTTCCTGACACCACTTATGAGAGCACAATTGGATCTCTTAGATTACTTGATCCGAGCATGGAATCCAATAGAAGGAAAATTCATAATTCGCGGGCAAGAAATTGAGTTTGACGCCATAGATATCTACTTTTTGACTAGGTTGTCACAGAGAGGGGAGAGACCTCGCATGGTGGGAACTTGAATTATTGGATACTCTTTGGACACACTTATTGCAAGAGTGTGCCCCCTAGGAGCACGAAAATCATCAACAAGTGTAAAGCTACAGATTGCCACTGTTAATTATTTGTCACTAAGGGTATTGTTTTTCACCATTACTAGAGCAACTAGCTCCCAAGCCCAACATGAGGCAACCAAGACTCAACTACGGTTAGCCCAAGACTGTTTGAATCCTACCATGTTTGGCTGGGCGGAGGCCGCGTCTCTTAATATGAAGAGACAATTGACCAAGTGCCATCAGGGAAAGACGAGACAATTTGGATATGGTTCAATCTTAATACCGATCATGCTAGAACAAGTACCAATCCTCCAGAGATAGGATGTAATGGTAGGCTGGCCAGGACCACGAGAGACACGGATTACTCGTTGGGCTCTCGTGATGTTGCGAGGAGGCGGTGGCCAGCCTATATCATGGGTTCCAGAATTTGTTGAGTGGATGAACCATCATTAAGTTATAGTTGAGGATTGGCTGTATGCTGGGATGGACTTCAAAGGAAATCTGGACATGTTGCTTCCTCCTAGCGAACAGTGGGACGAGAGAGGTAAGATACTCAGTTTGACCGACAAAGATTTTTGTAATTTTTTGGATTTATATATGTCCTAATTACTATGTTCAATCTTTGCAGATGTTGGACCTAAGAGACCCCTAGGTCTATCTCCTATTGCTCGGAGGGTTGATAGGGAGATTGACTTACCACCTCCGGGTGGAGAGGCAGAGGACGAGATAGATCATAACCTAGAGGGTTTAACTGAGGGAATCCTAGACTACGCAGGATTCAGGGAGATTTCCAAGCAGTAACAACTACATACCGTGGGGGTTTCGAACAGGATACACCGACTGCTTAGACGTGTGGTTCGGGTACTGGTCTGCTACAGAGAGCATCATGCATACTAGACTTCTAGGTTTCTTTTTCCGCAGATTCTAGGAGACATGTGTCTGGCGATGTAGCTGAACACACACACACACACACACACACACATACATATATATTTTGGGCGCCATGGTGCGCAACACATGATATATACCTATCTATGTTTTACTGTATCTACTTACTGTGTTTGAATGCTTGCTTATGATTTTATAAATTGCACAAATGTCTATCTAATACATGGTTTGCTAATGCATCAATTAATGTATTTAGTCTTCTAGGAATGTGTTGATATGTGATATAATATAAATTCCTTTCCAGTAAGCGAACACGTAAATACAAACTTAAGATTTGAGGATTTCTAATGGAATAACGTCCGTTAAGTTGAAGAACAACAAGCTGGGATTCTAGATTCACAATCAATGCACAAATATTGAGGACAACAGCCTCATCCAGTAACTCGATGACGATGCTATATTCAACGACATTATTTGTGCTACACCTTAGACAAACACCTTGAAGATCCACTAACTCATCGTGAGGATCCTAGATCACCCATGCCGCGGAGGAAAGATTCCGGGTGCTGCGACAGGCACCATGAGTGAAAGCGATATAAGGTGCGATAGACATCTGCATGAGAGGCAAAATGACAAAATAAGCGAGAAATCATTTACACACCAAGCCAACAAGGTAAATTGGCGGATGGGTTCATTTTTACACAAGCTCGAACCATGGAGAACTCTGCTTGGATTCGGTTTCATGTTTACACAAGCTTGAAACGAAAAACTATGCTTGTATAAGTTTCGCATGCCCCCAGCATAATGATTCAATCGAGGTAAATGCCCCCCAAGCTTCATTATATTCAACTAGGTGGATGTAATGAAGGTTCACTTTCGAGATCCAAGAAAGACTCGACTGGGATTTTACGAGATCTCAACCAAAGACTCGATTGGGACAAGGGAGTTGTTTCATTTTTTTAATGAGGTTGACACAGTGAAAGAACTATCCTCAAGACATTTGTTTCATTTTTAAATGAGCTTGACAAAATATCAAAAACTCTCCTCAAGATGCCTTGATTCATTTTTTAACGAGCTTGACACAAGACAAGGAACTATGCTCCATACTCCTTGTTTCATTTTTTAACGAGGTCGACACAAGAAAAGAACCATGCTCGAGACTCCTTGTTTCATTTTTTAGCGAAATTGACACAAGAAAAGAACCATCCTCAGACATTTTTTTCATGGACCAGATGAGAACATGGCTCCCAAGAGGTCTTCATTAGATGAAAGGACCACGCTCCAGGAGGAAAATAGGTCATTGGGCACTAATGACAGATTGGGTCGCAATGCCCCCAATACATGATGTACTAGATCATATGCGTGATCATCGATGGAGGTGGAATAGGTAGCCACATAATTGACCTGTGGCGGGGAAGGTACTACTGGCAAACCAAGGACGATAGGGTATGATGGTTGCAAAGGAGGTACCTGGTGACCAAAGAATGATAATTGATCTATAGTCACAATTCTCCTATCATGTGGAAAACAAACCACACGGAAAAGCGAAGAAACAAGAGCTCCTATGACATAAATATAGTCGTTGCCAAGGAGAAGATTGAAATCCAACGCACCTTGGATGACCATCATGTCTATATGGACATTTTTACCTCCCAAAGTAATAAGGAACTTCGGAAGGATCCCTAAGGGTTGACTGGTTCCTCCGTCGAAAGCCAACATATTCTGGGTGACAGGCACAAGCTATGGGGAGCCCAAAGCTTGCCAAGTAGTGGAAGACATGAGGCTTACACCTTCATCCAAGAGAGTGCCAGGTACTGCCATATTATAGGCGTGTACTATGATCTTGAAAGGCACATAAGATGGGAGGCGGAAAGCAGTCAAGTGACTCCAATCGAAAGAAACGACAGAACTACTTGGTGGGGGTATCATATGATTGCCCCCATGCTCTGCAGGAATAGAAGCAGGACTCTCTGGATCAGTAGGGACAGGAGGGTCACTTTTGGATTCATGATAATCTAAAGAAACCAGAAGAACATGAGCAGTATGATCATTATGCTCTTCCAGAATAGAATGAACAACCGGTGGCGAAACGAAGCCGACACTCTTTTCAACCAATGGTTGGTCGAGAACAAACATAACACAGTTAGGCTCAGGAAGAGCAGGATGGGAAAGATATGAATCCAAGTCAATCTCTTTACCAATCTAGGGAGGATAAGAAGAAAGCCTCTGATAACCGACATGAAGTTGGGGTTGAGGAACTGCCAGGTTTTCTAAAATTTTGGAAGCTTTATCCATGAGAGGACAAAGGTGAAGAAGATGTTCACCTTCACATAACCTATAGGGAAATCTAATCTTCCCTTTCTTCTTACCATCGCTGGCCAAGAGCATAGCATCGACATGATCTCCAGATGTCGATGAGGATGGTTGATCTGAAACCTGAGACCATACCTCCAAGACTCTGGGAATGCCAGGGCAGTCTCGAAGGAGATGATCGCCCTTGCACATCTTACAAGGAAATTTGACCTTCCGTGGAGGACCAGAAGGTTTTTCTATAGGAGGTGCACTCAGAGCAATAGTCGCATGGTTGGCCTCTCGCTTATCTAACTTCTGCTTCTTTGTCTTCCTCTTCTTATTCTTAGCCTCCTGGTTACTAGATTTGGAACCTTCATCAGGCAAAGGAGGAGAGGAAGGTGAATAAATAGGGGAAGAAGGTGAAGGGTCAACCCTAGAATCATCATGACATGATTCAAATGAAGGAGACAAAGGAATAGGAGTCGGGATGCTCGGGACCACCGAGGTTGAAAATAACCAAACAGGTAGGCCAATGGTTAACCCAGGCAAGGACAATGTTGCCATACAAGGAGCACCAACATTTCCAAAAGAAGGAAAAGCACCAGGATTCCAATTCGGGGGGAGACCTTGATTGGTAGACTCTGGAAATGTTGTCATTGGAATTGAATTTGAAAGAAACACTGACGGTAAGCAGATCAACTAGGAATATTTCATGGGTAGTTAATTTTACAGCATTGAAACAAAACTTTGCCTTTTCATATTTTAAGAGTCGAGAAAAGGACGAAAGGTGACTCTATTACTTTCGAAGTTTAATGAGCCTGAAAGGACAAGTGCTCAGATGATCCTTTTACTTTTAAAGAGTCGAAAAGGAACAAAAGTGACTGCTCTGGAATTCTAGGCAAGAGGTTTACCAGACAAATCATAAAATTGCAATATACACCTTGGTGATAAATGAAAGAGAAATGACTAAGGACTTCCTGTACGACAGTCAATCTTCCCGAATGTTGTGTTCAGTGCATTACAATTTGTAAGGCGGCAGACTCAACTTCCTGAGGGTAAAAGGATTTCAACCTAATGGGGTCTCCCACCATATACTCAACGATACAGGGAGCACAAGTCCATACTAACACTTATCGAATCACAAAGGAGGAATCACCCAACCTCAGTGAAAACAATAGGAACTAGATTTAACGACGTCGGAACACGTCTCTAGCCTAGACCTCTAGATATGAGCGTTAAGTTCCAATGTGTTTTTAGGTTAATTCAATGAATTTTAACAGTTGATCTTGAATTAAGTTTCGATTTCAAGGCCTTACCGAATGTATTTCAACAATCTCTAGTATGAAACTGCAATGAGTAAAAAACCATTCCTTTCGATGAACGACTACCTAAATGAGGGTAAGGAGTTCATTTCCAAGTGAACGAAGATAATAACAAGAAAATGCAAGAACAACAATGCAAGCAAGTAATCCAATCAATAGGAAACACAATGCATCGATTTCCGCTTATCTCACAACTACTATGACGAAAAATGAGAGATTTGAATTTCACTTTACAATTCCTAATCATAAAGAATCTACTAATGCAAACATACTTTCATTTTCATATACTATATGAGTGCAATTGTTTTTTTATTTTATTTTTGGAATAAATGACAAATAAACTAATGCACAACCTGATTGATCAAAAGGAAAATGTAATATATGCTTCAATAGTGAATAGAAATCAAAACAACACAACAAGCTAGTTTGATGACCAATCACTACGGATTAACCAGGAAGATGGGCAAGTAGCAAGGGAACAACTTCAAACAAGTCAACAAGACTGTTGTGGATGTAGTTCAGAAACTTGAGAGGACAAGCAACCCAAAACCAGCGAATTCTTGATGAAACCCTAAAAGACCTAGGTCACACAGTCCAAAAAGCCAAATTTCATACAAATGGAACCAAGAAGGACATGGGTAAGTAAACACAATCAAAACAAGCTTAACAAGGTGAAAGAAATAGCAAAGGACAAGCTACACTAGTCTATTCAGGAGGCAGGGCTATAAAATTTAACCCTACAGGAATCGTCGCAGGCGCAACACTGACAACATGAGACGATCATTAATCGTCACAAACACAACATGGACAACTGAGCGATGTTATCACAAGGGCACACCTGTTCTCAGAGACGGTCCGCTTTCAGGAATCATCGCAGCTGTATAACGAGATATCCGCAACATATAGTGAGGGTAAAGAGGACAAGAGCGATTCGTCACAGCTGTTAGGAATTAAACAGCGACGATCTCAATAAAGAGGGGAAACAAGGCAAAAATAGCTGAAAAACACCAGGCTTATCACTCAGACAGTAAGGTGGATGACTAGATCTACTCAAGTGATCCAAATCATTGATGGTTCAGTCCCAAAACAAAGAGACACTATGTAATTCAGTCAAAAACAACAAGAGCAAAATCAAGAGATAACACACAAATCATCTCCCCAGTGGAGTCGCCAACTTGTGATATAGGTATGTTCCCTCTGTGGATAGAGACAACCCTTCTAGCCCTAGAGTGGGTCTAGTCACAGCAAGACAAAGACAATAGCTATTTCCTTAAATAGTTATCATTGAAAAGGCCTACCTTATACCGGTGTTTGATGAAGTTTTCGTCACGTCGTTTCAACGATTGCTTTCTTCTCCTTAATGGATGATTCACTTGAAACAACATATGAAAACGAAAAAACACATAATAGAGCACAACAACGAACTATCTACTTATAGAGTCAAGGAACCATAAGCTATCAACGTACATTTCATACATGATATATGAAATAACCATTGATTGTATTAATATAAACAACAGTAAAGCTTACAACCATGCCTTGACATCGCAAGCTTCCTTGAAGGGTCCGATCAATATGTCTCCATAAGCATTCACTCTCAAAGGTCTCCCAGAAAGACTGATGACTCTTTCTCACCCAGAAGCACAAGTATGAAACTAAGGCAATCACAACAAGGCTTCCTTCTTACAAAACCATTTCACACTATCAATCCACAACATGAAAGGCTATTCTCATATCTCAGAATCTATTGCTAGGCTACCAGCAATCCAAACTATAAGTTATCAATCCAAAAAACCAAGAACTAGCTAATTTGCTAACTAGCTGATCATAGCCATGGAGGATACTTTTATAAGAGGAGGAGCCTCCATAAATGAGGGGAGAGGAAGCTTATCTTCATGGGAGGTTACTCAAAAGGCGGAACCACCATCTCAAATGAGGAAAGGTGAACTTCTTTTACCCAATAACCAGCTCTAGAACCACCTAGAAGCATTCTGTTTGAACTAATTCGCCATATCTGGGTCGTCGTAGGTCAAACACTGAGACTTAGAGATGACATCACAAGGCGTTAGTTCATTCAGAGCTATTTTCGCAAGCAGGACACTGATGACCTGCGACGATTTTGAAACATGGGTAAAAAGGGATCAACTTCAGGATTAAAGAGATTAAGCAATCTTCTTGAGTATTGTGGAAGATTTAGACACATATTTTGGTATATGACAAAAAACAGATGTCATTCAGGGACCAAATTTATCCAGGATCAGGGATGCGGGGTCGGTGACAAAATACTATGTAACACTGTTACACTGGTGCCCGTGGATACTTAGATCATGTAGACATTGGGGGCATTCTGGATTAGGCTCAGATTTAAATTTCCTTTGATTTGATTACCAATAGAAGAGTATCAGGTGGAATACCACCTATGTGATTATGAAGAAGAATCCTAAACACGAAAGTTGATGGCCACTCAAGGGTATAGAGCTCTGGGTGAAGACACTGCTGGTGCTTATAGTTTTACAGACTTGCATCAGGTGTATAGCAGGAGAAGTTGAGGTTCTGCATGGGGACGTGCAGTTGCTTCCGTTGGGGGGAGATGTTGGGTGTGACTTTTTACCTGTTTTTTGCACCTTGTTTCCCCAGTTTTGGTCCTCTTATCCTCCAGGCCGTGAAAATTTACATGATTAATCACCATTTTTCTCATTTATACAACTTATTCCACTGTCATGATTATTTTTCCATATTTTGCTGAATAATATGATATCATATTCCTTTTTGTGGCTAATTGGTGTGAGCATTGGAGGAGTATTTTGGAATCTCTTCACCTTTTTAGGTGCTGCTCATGGGAACAAGGCTATGTAGTAAACATGCAGCGCTGATCAATTTCAGACCAGGGTAGAGAAGTTGGTTGTTACACTGTATACGCTGTTACAGAGTGTTGTTACACACTGAATGTTGTTACAGGCTGCTGTTACACTACGTTCCGGTACAGAGGACTGTTGTTACACCAAGGGTGTTGTTGCTAGTGATTGTCGTTACATCCCGAACCACTATTCACTCGTAGGATGCTGTTGCACTGGAGCTGGCAAGTTGTGGGTACTATTCCACATAACAATTGTCTGGTGTTAGGAATTGTTTATTTTAGAAGCAATAGACCCAAGTGGTTGCTGCTCTTCATTTGATTCATTAATTAATCTTGTGTTATTCCTGCACCCTTGCTAAGGAGGAAGAGCCCTCCTCTTTAGCAGGGACTGCAGTGGTAGAAGTAGTGTACATTATTGTTTCTTTTATTGTCATATGGTTTTCTGCTTTGCTGTACAAATTGTGAAATACATCCACTTCTGTTCTAGATTATATTATGTTGTTACACTAGTTTGATTAAACATAGTGATAGTGGCCAACTGGTGTAGTCATTAGTTATTGTGTGGCGCGCCCTTACTCTGGTAATTGCGAAGTGTGGTTTCAATTCTGTGGAGTGTTTTAAGTTCTACATTAATGATTTGATTTTTTCAATTGATTCAACGACATCTTTTACTGTTCTTTCTATTTTCCATTCTTGGTTGTAGTGTATCAGCACAAATAATGCGAACTCCATTGAAACATCAAGACCTACCCTGGGTTGACAATTAAATGTTGCAGTCTCGGTCAATTAGGATTGATTAAAACAACACTACAATAATGTCATGTGAAAATGAAACTGAAGAATGATCAACACTGTTTACCTCAACTGTGGATTCTAAAATAGGTGATGAGGGATTCTCTAAGCTTTTGTTGTGCTTTAATTTTTCCAAGACCTCTTTTGCGGTTCGTAGCTGAAGCTATAATCTCTGCTTCTCCTCTTTCTCTTCTCATAGAAGTCTCCTTAATTCAACGTTCTCTGTTTGAAGGATTTTATTGATCACCTCATCTGAATGATGAGAAGATGATGAAGAAGATGAATGTACACTCGAGGGGGTAGAAAGAGGATCACCCTCTGCTCTTTCTTTCTCCCATTCCTCTCTTGCCATCTTTTCCTCATTAGTTGCATACATTATGTCTACCATTTTTGACATCCTGTAGAAGGCCTCATACATATCTCTATCATCCTCCATTTTCTTTCTTGTCGCATGTTCAATCATTCACACTCGCAATTCACGTCAGCGAGAAGATGCTCTGATACCAAACTTCATTATGATCTCTTCAGCTACCAAAATTATCCATGATCTTTTACTTCTGTGATGTTAGCATAATTACATATGAAAGAGTATGAAAAGCCGCATGTGCATACTATAAAGAAGAGGAAACATAATTACGGTCAACAAATCAAGAACACAACACATTGATAATGGAGTTCACCTAGTGTGGGTTACATCTTCAGGTTCTGGTGTTAAGAGTGGGGAGGTCACTTCGTTGAATTCTGCAAAATATGATGATGTGCATGGCATATTCTTTTTCAATACAAGGATGAATACCCTCAACAAGAGTGGCATGTCTCTCCATGAGACGTTTTTAGGAACTCTCACTTAGATGGGCAAATTCCCTCAACAAGAGTGGTATGTCTCTCCACGAGACGTTCTCCTTATAGGAATTCTCACTCAAATGGGTATTCCTTCGTTATGACAAGCTAATAAAATATGACAATATGTGGCATTAAAGTATCCTTCAACATAATGGTAATCAGATATCTCAACAACAAAAACCTCATTTCAAAAAAAAAAAAAAAACCAAGAACAACATGACATAACTGCATCATATACCTCCACATTCGGGGATGGCCAAAAAATGAAAAGCTCAGTAGCTGAAACAGAGATCATCGCTAAATTTGTGGCATGAAATCATGTTAAACGACTATAAACTTTGCCCCTTTCCGACGTTGGGGTCCTGGTGTCAAGAGTGGGGAGGTCACTTCATTGAATGTTGCAAAAGATGATGATGTGAATGACATATTCTTTTTCATCACAAGGATGAATACCCTCAACTAGAGTGGCATGTCTCTCCACGAGACGTTCTCCTTATAGGAACTCTCACACAAATGGGCATTGCTTCAGCGTGACAAACTAATAAAATATGACAATATGTGGCATACAAGTATCCTTCAACATAATGGTAATTAGAGATCTCAACCATCATATAAAAAAAAATGACAATAAAGTTGACAAAATTATGTGAAAAATGACTATAAAGTTGAAATTATTTCACCTTGGTAAAAAAATCAGCCTCCAAGGGAATCTTTTATATTCCATAAGATTCTCCAAAGATTCTTTGTTGTTGGACACCTGAATTGTTGCTGCTCAGATGGAGATTTTGACTGCACTGTTGGACTCCGGGCGAGAAAACATGCAAAAATGACTATAAGCTTGTCACGTTTTGACATTGACATCGCTAGCCCTCTAAAGGAATCTTTTTGGCATTAAGTGATCCTCCTCGCTCATGGTTCCACTTCTCTGCTCGCTCATGGTTCTGCCCAGACCTCCACGCTCTCTCCGTTGAATGACTGAAATGAAAGTTTAAGTATTTCTATGAGGGAAAATGTTACAATGTGGTTATTTGGCCATTGGTAAAACCTCTGATTTGGAGCGAGTAAGTCAAGGGTTCAAACATCACTGACCCCCCATACATAGTGGGTGTGTTATAAAATTTTAAATGGCACAATAGTCGATGCATTTTGTTACAAATTGGTTGTTGGCGGTTATTGTTACACAATATTTTGTCACCGACCCCACATCCCCTGATCCCGGGTAGAGTCGGTCCCTGAATGGCATCTGCTCTGTGTCATACATCAAAATATGTGTCTACATCTTCCATATCACTTAAGAAGATTAACCGTGCTCATTAATCCTGAAGTTGACCCTTCTTACCTATGTTTCAATATCGTTGCAAGACATCAGTATCCTGCCTGCGACGATGGCCCAGAGTGAACGAGAACCTTGCGAGAACGTCGCAAGAGTACATTTGTTCTCAACTACGGTCGGATTTTAGGGATTGTCGTAGGTCATCAGTGTTGCGGGATTTTATCCCCTAAGGCTCTTGGGTGGAACCCTAGCAGACTGAAAGTTGTCTAAATCAAGAAACATGCACACACACAGTCATTATGCTAGAAAAAGCTATTTCTAAGGTGAGAAGGACGTACCTCAGGTCCTACGTTTGGGTAGTCCCTCAAGGGT
>APFE030042333.1:0-15222 GCA_000404065.3 Pinus taeda | reverse complement strand
AAAATTTTAAAAATATATTCAAAAAGCAAACATGTGCGCTCACTTTAAATCACTGAAAATGGCACTACAAATTTTCGAGCTATTCAATCGCTGCAGTATATACTTCCTTTCATCATACTAACATTCCATTATTCATAAAAAGTTTGTCATTCGTTCTAGTATTTCAATTTTGCTATTTATATCTTTGCTTCATCAACAAAATTTTTAATTTATTTTGTATTCATATTTCCAGATTTATGGTAATCAGAATGCAACCGTTTTGAGAGAGATATGAATAGCAAGATCCTTAGTTATAGCATCCAGCAGCAGGGAAAGATAGCAAGATCTTTACTTGTAGTTTCCAGCAGCAGGGAAAGTAGCACGAAGAATAAGAACAGTACTATAACCATCCGAGTTCGTCCATGACTGAAATAGCGTTTACTATTCATCAATAATTTGCAGTAGTAACTTTGCATGTCAACCAGAAAAGCAGAGAAATGGTAGAATGTCAACCCACAACGATAAGCTGGTAAACAAATGTGCAGTAGTACCTTTGCATATCAACAAGAAAAGCAGAGAAATGGCAGAATGTCAATTCACAACGAATGCTAGATGGATTTCGCAATGTCGGCGCAAGAACTAACCATCGAAGCCTGAATCGCCGTGTTGATGATCTGACATTGAATCTGAATTAGTCCCGAATGAAGATAAGTGATGTCGAATTACTGATATTGGGGACTTTGTCGAATTTCCTTTCTGGAAGGGGCTAACCTCTGCAACTGAATTTCGAACTGGCAAGCACAAGTCCCCACTATAACCTCTGGATTTCAATGCATTTCCTTCAACAGTTGTCGAAGATCTGCTGAGGGAAGAGTCATGGATGCATTTCTTTCCTGCGCCACGTTTCGCTCATGCGAGTGATTTATATGTTATATGATTTCCAAATATAAAATGTTTTGCGTACTATGCTACTGACACTTGATTTCAGTACTTGTAGCTTATTCCTATGCCTAGTGCCCTTACCCTTGAATAAATTCTTTTATGAGTAGATTCGGACCCTTCAAGTATTATTACTACTCCTGATTCACAATATAAGTTCTTGCTACAGC
This sequence comes from Pinus taeda, assembly GCA_000404065.3. Taxonomy (NCBI): domain Eukaryota; kingdom Viridiplantae; phylum Streptophyta; class Pinopsida; order Pinales; family Pinaceae; genus Pinus; species Pinus taeda. The sequence continues at coordinate 14,134 of APFE030042333.1, read as the reverse complement.
TATTACCGCCTTATCTTCATCATTTGAGTTAACATTACTCGCATAAAAAAAGAACAATTCACTTTCTACTAAATTGTTAAATCTATTATTTCCAAACAATTTATATTTCTAAATCACAGTGAGTATGTAATTCTTCAAAGTCGCCGAGAGCATGTAATCTTTGAACAAATAAGATTATAATCATTAATTCCTTTTTTCTTAACTACAAAACTTGTTACATTCCAACAACAGTATGTACAATCTGGATTTCAATGCATTTCCTTCAACAGTTGTCGAAGATCTGCGGAGGGAAGAGTCATGGATGCATTGCTTTCCTACGCCACGTTTCGCTCATGCGAGTGATTTATATGTTATATGATTTCGAAATATAAAATGTTTTGCGTACTATCCTACTGACACTTGATTTCAGTACTTGTAGCTTATTCCTATGCCTAGTGCCCTTACCCTTGAATAAATTCTTTTATGAGTAGATTCGGACCCTTCAAGTATTATTACTACTCCTAATTCACAATATAAGTTCTTGCTATAGCTATTACCGCCTTATCTTGATCATTTGAGTTAACATTACTCGCATAAAAAAAGAACAATTCACTTTCTACTAAATTGTTAATCCCCAGATGCATGGTTCATAATATTAAATTCACGCTATAGCCACCTAAATCTATTATTTCCGAACAATTTATATTTCTAAATCACAGTGAGTATGTAATTCTTCAAAGTCGCCGAGAGCATGTAATCTTTGAACAAATAAGATTATAATCATTAATTCCTTTTTTCTTAACTACAAAACTTGTTACATTCCAACAACAGTATGTACAACTTGCATGTATACGTATAAAATATAACATCAATATTTACATATAGTGACTTGCATTTGCATTTTGCTAGTGAACATAGTGCCCAAGTTAGTTGATTTTATCTCCTTGAGATGTAGAGCAAGCTCTGCTTCTCAAGTAGCTGCATAGGCTACCATGGCTACAGGCTCTGAAGGCTTAACCATTTTAGGGATACGATGATATAACTTACAAAATATGCTGGGTAAACTCAGGTGCTGCTGAAACAACTGAATAAACTGCAGATTCATCGGGTGCTGGGTAAACTACTTCGGGTACTACTTCAACTACTGAAGACATTGCAGATTCAGAAGCGTAAGAGTCTGGGGGGCTTAGTCTGAAGCATATGAGGCTGGGGGCTTATTCCGCAGCGTAAGCAACTAGGAGCTGAGTCATAGGCTAGGCTACTGGGGGCTGCGGGCTGGGGCAGGGACTAGCTGCCCTGTAGCCCGTCTTGTTTTATATATTGTTGTATTGTTGTATTTTTAGTTTTTTACTACTTGTTATTTTATTATTTTTATATATCTTATGTATATATATGGGTATTTTTAATGATTGTTTTTAATGTTTAATTTTTTATTATTAAAAATTTAATTAATTTGTTTTAATGTTTTAATTTCTTTATTTAAAAAAAAAAAAATTTAAAAAGGAAAAATTTTTAAAGGAAATATTTATATATTTTTTTAGAAATATCTAATTAGGCTTTTATATTTATATTATTATATTAATTAATTTGAGACAAATCTAATTGAAAGTAAGAGATCAAAATTTAAGCATTTTTTAAGCATAGTTAATTTAGATATTCTAGTCATTTTTTTCATATCTATAAATTTTATTGTGAAATTTGAAAGCTAACTTATCCAAATTTTCTTTTTTAATATTCCAAGTCAAAACAAGGTGTGGAAAGAGTGCATTACAAATCTGAAATTTGAAAAGCGAAGTAAGAAGAATTGATCTCAAACCTCAAATTTTAGCTCATGAAACTCTACTTGTTTTACTCCTTCACAAATGTCACATTTCTTGTAGATCTTCCTACCAATAATTAGTGAACAATGCGGCTTTTACTGCACCACCAAATCATAATTTCCCAGAAAAAAAATGAAATCCAACTTCAAAACAAAAACTTCAAAAACATCACCAAGCTTGGTTTTATTTCTTTATTCTATCATACTCTATTTTGAAAAAGAAAAGCTTTTGTCAAGTATATGAATACTTCCAATGGATCCATGTGTGTAACAAGATAATAAGTAAACTCATATATAGGTTTGAAAGATATGCTTTGATATATACTAGTATATGAGAGACTAATTGCTTTGATTGAGATGATGCCAAGAACTATTGAGGAAGAGAGTGGTGCTCCAGCTTAATGATTGTCTAGAACCAAAGCTCAATATATCTACGATACCCTTGGTTCACTTGCTCACCTGGATCATTATATTTGTCTTCTTCTTCCATGTCATTCATATCTTCTACTATGGGATGTTCGATCTCTTGGATGCATAAAAGATCTAATGATAAGCATAACAGAAATTCATCTATCTCAGGTTCTAATGGTTGCTCTCCATCAAATGTGGTCCATGATTCTTTGGTCTCCTCTAGATCTTCTTCACGTTGATGATATCTCTATCTAACACATGGATTAGTACATGGAGCTCTTACAATACCCAGAGTTGGTTGAAATTTATGCATCCTAAATGATTTTTTACATGAATTTTAACTATGCATATAAAAACAAATGCAGCAAAAAATGAGATGCAATTACAACAACTTTGATTAGGAAGAACCCCACAATCATGATGTGCAGGTTCTTACCTCTCATCTTACCGGTTCTCCTAAATAGAGTTGTGTAAAATAAAATATGTTCTAGATTGAAAGCTAATGCCTATGTATACTTCCCCAACAAAGACGCCAAAAATGTTGGGTAATTTAATTATTGGTTAAATTACATAGTATTAAATGTCAATCCAGATTTGTACACTTTTGAAATACACTTGCACAATATATATGCAAGGAATTTACTTTCATATACTTGTGAAGTACACATGCACAATATATGCACGGAAATAACTCTCAATCAAAACAGAAATTAACCTATGGAAATGATTGAAAGACTGAAATGAAACCTATTAACGAAAATATCTAAATGAGCACACACACATGTTCTTTCTCAAAGACTATACTTATTAAAGCATTAAATTTAGAACTTGAAAAGTAATGTTTGAATTGAAACAAGTCATTCTAAATTTATATTATGAAAGCTTTTGAAATTCTATTCTATTGAACATAAAGAGAAATCATATTCTATTGGACTTGGAAATGAAACTAGTCTATCGAACTTTGAAAAAAAATCTGATCTATTGAACTTGAAAAAAAATCTAATCTATTGGACTTGGAGGTACATTTAATCTATTGAACTTAAAAGCAAATCTATTCAAAACTTAACCCCCCTTTGAATGGAGAAGCCACTCTTATTTATACGAAAACTAAGATAACTAATTAATAAATGCATATCCACATATCTCTCCTAGATCCACAAATATTTCATGTGGTTACAACCATATGTTAACATATAGCAAGTAACATCTCTTCATATCCTCTCACAATTTTCTAAAATATTTTATAGGAGACACTTATGAAAACCTTGGTGATCCTTCTCCATGAAACGTGCTTGATCAATGATCTCAAATATTCCTCAAATCTTCAAGAGTTTGAAGAGGAAAATCAAATTTGAGACTTAGAGACCAAATATGAATTTGTTGGAATCTTGGACAATATAGATTCAGATGTATGTGGACAAATGAGTGTACCATATCTAAGTAATTTTTTATATTTTGTCACTTTTATTGACGATTTCTCATGGAAAACATGGATCTATTTCATGAAAGAAAAAGATGAAGTTTTCAATAAGTTTGAATAGTTCAAGGCTTTAGTATAAATCTCTCTTGAAGAATAAATTTTTGAGGTCAGATAATGGAGGTGAATACACCTCAAATGAGTTCAAAGACTTTTTTAGAGAAACAATGATTAAGAGGGAGTTGACAACCCCAAACAAAATGGGGTTTTAGAGAGAAAGAATAGATCAATTGTTGAAGAAACTAAAGCAATTATCCATGACCAGAACTTACCCATGTATCTATGGGCAAAAGCATCAAAAATAATTGTATATGTTAAGAATAGAAGTCCTCATAAGATATTTGTGAACAAGGCACCAAAAGAAGTATTCACCAAGAATAAACTAGAAGTCATCCACTTGAGGATATTTGGTTGTCTAGTGTACATACATGTTCCCAAGGAAAAGAGAACAAAGTTAGAGTCTTCAGGAAATTTTTGGAACCTTCGTTGGATACAGTGAGAGACTTTAAAAGTTTATACAATATACATCTCCAAACAGAGAAATGTTGAGGCTAACAGATATGTTGCCTTTGATGAAGAAGCAACTTTTAGGAAATATAGAAAGTATCTCATGGACAAGGACAAAGAGGAGAAAGATGCTCCCAAGGATACAATGATGATTGAATCTCCTCCGGAAGAACATATCCCATATGATCAGGATGAGATAGTAGTGCCAGAGATACTGGTAGATCCACCCAAAGAGGTTATAGTCATCATGAAGAGACCAGTATGGCTTCAAAACACATTGTAGGAAGTAGAAAAACATGCAACTCCTAGAGGCTCCTTCAGAGAGAGCAAGAAACCACACAAACTTTCCAGCTATGTGGTCCTAATGAGTAAGACCATTAATTCATAACCTTCCAATTATAAGGAAGACACAAACTAACAAGGGTGGAAGGATGTTGTGATGGAATCCATCATGAAAAATTATGTGTGGGACGTGGTTCCAAGACTAGAATGGAAGTTGGTGGTGACTTAAAAATGGATCTACAAGATCAAGCATGTTATAGATGGCAACATAGAAAAGTGCAAGGCTAGATTTGTGGCTAGAGGATTCTCCCAGAAAGAGGGAAAATATTACAATGAAACATTTGCCCTAGTAGCCAAGTACACATGTATTAGATCTATCATCTCTATTGCTTCTGTTATGGATTGGAAATTACACCATATGGATGTAAATATGGTGTAATTGAAGAAGATGTGTACATAGAGCAGCCACAAGGTTTTTTTATCCATGGGAAGGAGTCCCATGTTTCTAAATTGAAGAAAGATTTGTATGGTATTAAGCAGGAACCCAGGGCATGGTATGTTATGAAACTAGCTCACAAAAAGATAGAAAATAAAGATAAACACCTTAGAATTCAGCTTCTTCGAGGGGGAAGCCTCCTTTACATTACACAAATGAACAATTCTTGGATTATACAAATGGAAAGACCTCCTTTCTATATATATGGTTGGAATCTTTAGCAGGTAAGTTCTTCCACTTGCTGAGATACTCTGAAATTGATTGATTTCATAACTATCGAGTTCTTGTTTCTGTGGCTGCTCCAGGTTCCAATATGATTTTTCCTTCCTCGTCAAGTTCTGGCAATTTTGTTTGAACTGAGATGTTCTGCAACTTTTGAATGAGTGGCCACACTTCTTCATCCTTCTTCCATTCATCCCTTGCTTCATTTATCCAACCTAGTTGGATAATAGAAATAGGTCAAAACAATGCTTCCACATCCTCATCATTTCTTGAGAGTGCATCTGCAACAACATTTTTCTTCCCTTTTTTGTAGATGATTTCAAAGACATAACCCAACATATTTGTGACCCATCTTTTATGTTCTTCTAAATATAATCTTTGTTCTAAAAAGTATTTAAGGCTATCATGATCCATTTTTACCTTGAAGTGTCTTCTCCTTAGGTAAGGTCGCCATTTCTTAAGTGCATGTAGTATTGCCCACATTTTCTTCTCATAAATAGCTTGCTTGAGATGTAGCTGTAAAAATACCCAATCGCCTACATCAAAACTTATTTCATTGTGATGTTGATTTTCCTATTGTTTCATTAAATTCTGCACCAAAGTGGCGTTATCCTTTAAAAGATGGAGAACTTGTTGTTGATGCTCGATGTGATCTTTCATTGCTTGAATCTTTTTCTTCTTGATATGTGATTCTATATTGAGAGTTTGAGGAGTGGTAATTTCTTCCAATGCATTACAAGATATGGCTAGATTCATTTCTTGATGCTCGATGTGATCTTTCACTTCTTAAAAAAAATTCTTCTTGATATGTCCTTCTACCTTGATAGTTTGAGGAGTGGTAATTCAGGCTAATGCATTACAATATCTGGTCGGATTCATTTCTTCTTTCTCGATGTGATCTTTCACTTCTTGAACCTTTTTCTTCTTGATATGTCCTTCTATCTTGAGAGTTTGAGTAGTGGTAATTCTTGCCAATGCTTTACAAGATATGGTCGGATTCACTTCTTCTTTATCTGGGGTTGGTTCTTGGTGTATATCCTCTTATTTTGATGTTTCTTGATCCTTTTCTTCCTCCTCTTCACAATAAATGTAAAATAATTTATTCTCAACACACTTATGACCTTTAATGTATTTATTATCACAATTGTAGCAAAGTCCTTTTGCTATTTTTTCTTCCAATTGTTGTGGTGTCAACCTTGTAGGTTGCGAAAGGCTAGGAAAAACAACACTTCCATCTTTATATTTTTGAGAGGTAGAATTCCTTGTTGCCATAATTTTGATTTCCACTTTTCTTGCCAACCTGAATGCCTTCTACAATGAAACAGGTTCCCAAAGACAAGCCTCATGTTAAATGTTATATTTTAAAGTCCCTATGGAGACATCAATCCTATGCTTCTCTAGAATATCATTTTCCCTTATATTCAATTTTTGAAAGTCCTCAATGTGCTCTGCCATTGAACAGTTTTGTTTGAGATTTATCAATTGGCTAAAGAAGGTGTTTCTCTTTGTATCCTCATAATGTGTTATCATTTCCTCCGGGAAAATTGACCACATAACAAGTGGTTTACAAGAACAAATCCCTTTATACCATAAAAATTGATTCGATTCTAAATAAGAAGATGAAATATGTACCTTTTGTAACAATTTCACCTCATGTAGATCAAAATATTGCTCCATCTATAGTATCCAATTTACCGAATCCTTGCCATCAAACTTCCTCATATCGCATTTTCTTGATTTTAGGAGCTCAATCTTGAAATGACTGCAACTCTGTAATTTCTTATCTTCTAGTTCTGAAATCACGACCTCTAGTAGCCCTTTCAGTCCTCTTTCCAATGTAACCAGTCTGATCGAAATTGGATTCTCCAAGAAAGAGTTATGCATAATCTCCCAAGATGACCTGATTATATACCTTTTCAGAAGAGTGAACTTGTATGAAGTGCCACATGTCACTGTTTTGACCTTCAGATTTGAAAAACATATACAGAAAACTATAGTCCATCCTCTTTCTGCAACTTCTTACGAAATTTCTATCTGATGCTCAGAGAGACAGTTACGATGATTTTCCCCAGGTCACCTGTTTGGGATGTAATTTGGGAGCCTACAGAAACCCTAAATGTCTTGGACTGTATCTTCGCAAATATAGTGAAACAAGGGCTGAAATTCGAACCCGAACTTTAGCAAGAGTTCAGATCCATTGGTTTTTAATTTCAGAATCTTAATCTTCGTAGAAAAACAATTATAGTGAAACTTCCACGACGCCCTGTTTGAGCTGAAATTTTGGAGCTTGCAAAAACCCTAACTTGAGATCATATCTCTGAAAATGTAGCAATAAAATATCTGGAATTTGGACCCAAGGTGCAGACTGATTTCGTCTCAAATGGATTTTATTTTTTTTAGCTTCTGAAACTTCGTAGCGAAAACATTATAGCGAAAATTCCATGATGACTTGTTTGGAGCAGCAAAACCCTAGAATACAAAGCTCTAATACCAAATGTTATGAAACCAGCTCACAAAAAGATAGAAAAGAAAGATAAATGCCTTAGGATTCAGTCTCTTCGAGGGGACAAACTCCTTTACATTATACAAATGAATAACTCTTGGATGATACAAATGACAAGACCTCATTTCTATATATAGTATTCTAAGGGGTTATAATATAATCAGAGCCGACATAACAATAATAATGTAAGGGTACAATAATAACAATAGTGGGCTTCTATGGGGACTACATGGGCACAATAATATAATAAGGGGGTGGTACTAATAACAATAATGGGTTACACTAGTAGTATAGGGACCTAACATGGTATATCAAGAAAGACATTTATTTGATAGGATTGGGTTTTACGAAGAGTAAATACATATCCCAACCTTTACTAAAAATTTAAAGATGGTTTCCCCTTGATATGGGTACTATATATAGATGACATGTTTCTTACAGGGGATGAGAATCTCATATATGGTGCAAGAGGGAGCTAATTTTAGAGTTTGAAATGAAGTATTTGGGTTTAATGCATTATTCTTGGGATTAGAAGTGTGGCAAAGACCAAATGATATATTTCTTAACTAAGGGAAGTATATAGTTAAGATCCTACAGCGATTCAGGATGATGGACTACAAGTCCATGGCCACACCTACGGTTACAAATTTGAAGTTCTTGAGTGATTCTTCTTCGTATTTGGTTGATACCACAATATACAAATAGTTTATCAAATCCTTGATGTACCTGGTTAATACCTAGATGGATATATGCTTTGCAGTGAACACATTGAGTCAGTACATGGCTAAGCCTAGACATGTGCATTTGGTAGCAACAAAGCATGTATTGAGGTACCTACATGGTACAATTGGATATGGACTCATATATGTCTCAAATGGTGAAGTAAAGTTGCAAGGTTATACAGACTTTGAATGGGTGAGGACTAAAGTAGAAACGAAAACCACATCAGGATGTTGCTTCATTTTGGGATTAGGTATGATCTCATGTTTTAGCAAAAAATAGTTTTTAGTGACACATAGTACAATAGAGGTAGAATATATAGTATCCAGTGATGTGAACCATGAAGCAGCGTGGCTTTGTAAATTGCTCTTAAGGTTATTTGATCTAGAGTTAGAGCCAACTTTCATATATTGTGATAACCAAAGTTTTGTGAAGCTTTCAAATAATTTAGTCTTTCACAAAAAGTCAAAGAATATAGAGATCAAATACCATTTCATTTGATACATGGTACAAAGAGGAGTGGTGGAACTCTGGTGCATATCCACAGATGAGTAAAAAAAAGACATTCTCACCAAACCTTTGTCTAAGGTGAGGTTTGAATACTTCATAAACAAGCTTGGCGTGATGCATAATGTCCACTCTCATTGAGAGGGAGTTGTGATGTTTCTCCTACAACGGGTATATACTCTCCCTCTGGCCAAGGGTTTCCAAGATTAGTCATGTGAAGTGACTGAGGGAGTAATAAGTAGTCTGGTACAAGTCTTGCCTACACCATGTGAAGTGGCTAGTTGTGATTGAGACTACTAGGAGAGAAGAAACATCATAGATACTTGCAGCATAACCTTGAGATTATTGTAGTAGTCCTACCAATACCATGTGAAGTGGTTGGGTGTGATTGGGATTTTTAGAGGAGAACGTCATGGAAGAATACCTTCCTCGCTAAGAGGGAGTGTTGATGTTTTCTATAACAGCGGAAGGTACTCCCTTCCTGACAACAATGTATAATATATATTAAAATTATGTACAACAATATATATATAATCAATAATTAATTAATAATGAAAAGAAAATACACGTCTTATTGAAAAGACATGTAAATTAATGAAAAGACACCCCGACCATGTATATATATATCAGGGCCCTCAATTGTAATCAGACATCAAACAATAAATATCTCATATATCTTATATAAATCTAATAATATTTTCTCAATCATAAAAACGAAATTAAGATTTAGAATTTTTCAAGTGTGTAATTATTGATCATAAGGAAATAATATTTACTAATATTTGAAAATAAGAAAGAATTCAACAATTTCTTCACTTGAACTACTTAAATTTTCCTTATTGAAACAAGCTTTGTTATTCCCTATAACACTTTTTTGTCTCCTTCATTGTAGTGGTGTTCCAATGATTTACCATAACAATTAAATTTGGTCATGTGGGCTACAATCTAATGCATGTCGATCAAGACATCATATGAACCCAATGGAAAAATATTGATGATGATGATAGTGGTTAACGTCCACTGAGACCAAATTGGTCTATTGGACCTATAATTTTCTTAGTTTTTAATTGTTTAGCTCCTCGTCTTTCTTGGTGAGATTGGTGATGTAGCTTTCTTTTTTTTTAGATTGGTGATGTGATTAAGCACAGATGTTGTGGGAATGTCACTTATTTCCGGGTGGTATGACTCCACCAAATCAATCACTCTCTTTTTTACTCTTGTGGCTAGCTAAACCAACCATGATTTGGCATGTGTTTTCCTTTGCAAGGGACATGCCTTTGTAATTTTGGGGTTAACATAAATTAAGTTAGAAACCAGATTAATTAATATTCAAACAAGATAGTTGGCAACCATACCTTCCATTTTGATCATCAAGGATTGATGATCTACTTGTTTGTTGTCCAATGTTGCATAATCCAAGATATACTTTGAGACACATCATTCACTATTGTTTCCACTTGGAAATTGTAAAACTTCTTGCTACTCTATTGTTTATGAGAGAATTATTCTAACATGTGATCCTTGCCACATCCCTAACACTGTACTGACCTCCTCCTAGGTTCACTGCATTTTCTCTTCTTGATTCTATAGGATGATCTCTATTCGTAGCAGGGAAGTTGCATTGGAACTCACCTTTAGCAGGTGTATTGAACGTGACATTTTTCCTCAGTTCCTTGTATCATGAGGATTGTGGTCATTTGCTTTTAAAGCTATTTTTTTATTTCTTCTCCCAATTTGTTTGAAATTTGATTTTATTCTAGGACTGGTCATATCAATACTTGGCCTTCCTAATAGTGTATTCTAGTTTCTTTGGTTCATAAATTTCAAGCTTATCTTGGTAGGACTTTAGTAAACCATTGATATATCTCTGAATATTCATCTTCCCATCCTTGATGTAGGGAACACACCTTAATAGCAGTTCCAAAAATCTGTTAGTGTAGGCATCCAAAGTGAGTTATCCCAGTTTAAGCTCATTAAACTCTTTGATTTATTATCATAGAACCTTTCAGGCAGGTACTTTTCCTGGAAACATTTCTCAAATATTTTCCAAGTTAGTTCCTTTTCTCTTATGTCTTTGAAATTTCTAAGATATTTCCACCATATGTTAGCTTTTCCTTTAAAGTTAAAAATGACTACCCTAGCCTTGATATTTTCAGAATTATCATGGACTCTGAAGTACTTCTTTAAGCCCAAAATCCAAGCTTTTGTTCTTCAATCTTCTTAATCTCTTCATCAAAGATAGGGGGCTTTTATTTCTTGAATTCTTCCAGCATTGTGTTTTTCTCACTCTTATTTTGCTAGTGGTGTCTTCCTACCCTAGTTCTAACAATGGATAGTTGGTCATGGCTATTTATTTTTCTTTCTAGAATGCTAAGTGCAGTTCCTACTTTCACCATGTCTTCACTCATTTGCCTATGCCTCTTCTTGGAATTTCTACCTTACGTTGTATTGGTTAATAATCCATGCTTCTAGATTCCAGATGGGCTTTGCCTGGATTTATGTCTGTCCAAATAACCAGCACTAGGTTCATGTTTCTTTTATCTTTGCATATCTGACAAGTTTTTCAATTTCACTTCATTCACCTCAACTTTCCTTTCTTGCACTCTGAAAATATTTTCATTGTCATCCTTGTAGCTCCTCATTTCAATTCTCAAGCTTATGAGGGTATCCATCTAATCAATGGTATTTTCTTCTGACCTATTTCCAATTGAATCTTCTTCCTAGTTAGGATGGGTTCTATCAATGTTTTATTGTACCATTGTGTTTCTCATTCTTTTATTTTATGTTGTAGATTGTGTCTTCTTATGTGTTTTCACGCAAACGAAATTATTAGCTAAATCAAGCATAAACATATTAATTATAGCCTTGGCATGTCAACACCAAGAATGCATACTTGAAGATATTCACAGAACCAAAACCCATGTTAGTTACATATTTCCATAAATCAATAGGAGAAATAAGAAGTCTATCTTGGTTAGCTGCAATCACATCAGCTACTTGTTTATTTTAGGATTCATATAACAATTTAATTTACTCATCCATATAAAATTGAATTCTACTTTGTGTATGAGTCCCTTCAAGTTTAGTGTTGAAATTGTTCCCTAATACCAATTTGTAGCACCTCCCAACCCCTTAAATCATCTATAATTGTGGGAGTGTTACCATCTTGCTTTGGTAATACTATGTAACATCTCCCACCCCCTTATGGCATCTCGGGTTATGGGAGTGCTACCCTTTTTGACCCGATATCCAAGGTTTGTTATTAATATAGGTTTACAACAACCTATTTTCCTCAAATTATTCAAATTCTAAAATTAATTCCACGATATCATTAAACTCCTTAAATATTTCTAGTGATATAAATTTTATCTCAATCTAAGTCGTGATTAGAAAGTTATGTCCCTCGTAGCTTTATCCCATTAAGAGGGACATGTCATCAAGGGAATTCTATGTGTCACCTACATGGTTCCACACCAATACCAGGTGGGGGTCCACATGGCACATACGTCATACCAATCGTCACATGCTTTACTCCCCAGTATCATGATTCCCTAGTACTCCCTTCCCATGGGCCGATATCCCTTGCAACCACTTCACCCGATATCATGTTTTTGGTACTACCTTTCTCTAGGCTTGTAACACTTCCCCCCTTCTACTATCTACTCGATATCATGTTCCCTGAGATCACATACCCCAGTACCATATCTCCTTGGGCTAGTATCTCCTTAGGCCAGAAGTTGTTAAATCATGGACTAAACATTGATAAAAAGGGATTATTAATTAATCCCATGTGCATAATTCATGATATTTTACGTAGAAACATGTTATTTCAATTACCCTGGTCATTTCATCAATTCAATGAAACCTTTAATAAACCATCATCATTTTGTTTTGCAACTTGTAATCTAGTTAAACTCGTTCATAGGGCCATGATTATCAATTAACTAAACATGAGCACACAAGTTATCATAACTACACAACAAGAGTTACAGTCCATCTATCAAACAGGGTTGAGCTAATATATGCATAAGTCGTCGTTCTCAAATAAGATAGCATAAAAATAGTTTGTCATATTAATATTGAACTAAATATTGAATAACACAACCTAAACATTCATCAAAAATCATGGACACATAATATATCATATTAGTCATATGGCATAACATTCAATATCACGGTTCATGATTCAAATATATAGATGTAATATACTTATTTGTGTATCTTAAATTGGTTGAAAACTGAAGGAGGGACTTCCACTCTCCGCCCAACCATAGGCTAGCTATATTGTAACTTTCTTACAGTTGATTTCCCTTAGGCTAGATCCAGTGTATGAGAAATTCTTGCACAAGGAATTCACACCAAAAGCTTGGTTAAACACTAAGAGGATGGATCTCACTGTCTAGGTGGTTTATCAACTACTTTGTAACAAGAAGCACCAAGTTGATTTATCAATTGTAACTACAACAAGCACAAGGGATACTTATCAGTTGTTCCTTGTAGTAAGCACCATAGTGACTTACTCTTTCCCTTGAGTTCATTCACAGGGATTCTCCCATGGTTCATATGGGTTCACTACTATAAATTCACTAAATTTTTTATGGCCTTTGGTCACTCTTTTGACCCCCTCTTGTTTCTCTCATGACAAATCAAGGTTCCAATAAATGTCGAATGGCCTACAATCGAAATTTTGACATTCCAAGTTTTGTCAGAATTCTGATGCTAACCGTCGTAAAAAACTTGGTAATCCAAGGTAGTGACATTCATTGAAATCATTCCACATACCTGTTATAAATTAGGCGAAAAATGCATTTTTTTGTGAGATGTTACCCATCACAATTGTTGCAAAAACCGTTATTTGTTGTCGGAACCTTCATCGCAAGATCAACTCCTATGGCAAGAGCTAACCAGCCTGCCATAGGGCATTAAATGCCTGTATGGAGACTGGCTGTAGCATGTATGTCAAAATAGTCATGCGCCCATACATGCATTCGTGGGCATTCTTCCGATCAGTTTCCAGCGTCGCGGATCACGCCCGTTCACTGGACCCATTCCCTCGCGCCGCGCCAATTAACCAATTTTTGATTTTCAAAAATACCTCCGCTCGCTCGCCCTCTGTTCTAACCCACCCTCTGTAACCCGACGGACCGCCCACGACACTGCCATGTTCTGACCCTCTGCAACTCGACGGACCTCGCCGCAATAACGGGCGCA